>CM062295.1:571958625-572209293 GCA_031216915.1 Pictodentalium vernedei
TTGCCGACTTATTTTCCCTTTTTGATTCCTCCGACGTTTTTATTAGCTCCAATTTTTCTTTCTTGAACTGTTCTTTTTGGACCCTAAGATCCGAGCACAAACCCTCAATAGTGTCGTTCAATCTGGCTATGGAGGGAGGTGATAGGGGTAGAAGTGGATGGTGAGGATAAAATGGAGGTGGATAATGATCACAACTTGATTACAGTGACGATCAGGGCCAAAACTCTAGTAAAAAGCAAAGGAAGCTCTAAGGAGATTTGGGAACTCAAAAAAAGATGCTGACTGGGCGAAGTTCAATGAAAAACTGAAACCAAAGCTTGCAACCGTACCCAAGAGGGGCAGTGTCCAGAAGATGGCCTACGTCATAGTTGCGAGCCTGGTGAAGGCAGGAAAGGAAAGTGTAGGAAAGGTCTGGGTGCCAACACGGGAACTTGGGTACAGAGTGAACGAAGAACTGAAAAGGGCCATAAAGGGAAGAAAAGCTAAATGTGCTGCATACAGGAGAAGTAGAAAACTTAAGGGGACGGAAAGCAATGAGGCCACAGTTGCTAAGGAAGAATACCACCAAGCACGAAATAAAGTAAATAAGATTAAAGACGATAATCGGAGAGTACGAAATAGCAGTCTTATTAGGACGATAAGAACGACAGGGAGGGGGGGGGGGGGGGGGGGTCGAGTTCGAACGTATTTTGGAAATAGGTGAATAAACGTAACAAAGGAAGTAACCCCCAGAGTATTAAAGTAGATGGCAGAGTTACAGACGAGCAAGATCAAGTCGCATCAGAACTAGTCAAGCACTGGGAAAAGGTAAACGATAAGCGATGGGGCATGGGGATCCCACCAGAGTGTCCGAATCAGGACGAGGAAAACCTATCGAGCTTCGTGTGCAGCGAAATTAAAACGGAGGAGGTGCGAAAGGTGATATCAAAATTAAGGGATGGAAAAGCGGGAGGAGTGGATGAAATTCCTAACAAGTTTATCAAAAAAGGGGGAGAGGAACTCGTGAAAAGCCTAACTGCCCTATTCAAAGAGGTATTTGGGTGGCCTGCATGATAAAGAGAAGCCAGGTTTTGAAGAGTACCTTGATGGTACCTTTGGGGGGGGGGGGAGGGGGGGGGGGGATTCTGTTTACAAATATAATTTTTTGTAAACCTGATTTATGTCTACTTTTTCCCTTTTTTCCATTTGCCGACTTATTTTCCCTTTTTGATTCCTCCGACGTTTTTATTAGCTCCAATTTTTCTTTCTTGAACTGTTCTTTTTGGACCCTAAGATCCGAGCACAAACCCTCAATAGTGTCGTTCAATCTGGCTATGGAGGGAGGTGATAGGGGTAGAAGTGGATGGTGAGGATAAAATGGAGGTGGATAGTGATCACAACTTGATTACAGTGACGATCAGGGCCAAAACTCTAGTAAAAAGCAAAGGAAGCTCTAAGGAGATTTGGGAACTCAAAAAAAGATGCTGACTGGGCGAAGTTCAATGAAAAACTGAAACCAAAGCTTGCAACCGTACCCAAGAGGGGCAGTGTCCAGAAGATGGCCTACGTCATAGTTGCGAGCCTGGTGAAGGCAGGAAAGGAAAGTGTAGGAAAGGTCTGGGTGCCAACACGGGAACTTGGGTACAGAGTGAACGAAGAACTGAAAAGGGCCATAAAGGGAAGAAAAGCTAAATGTGCTGCATACAGGAGAAGTAGAAAACTTAAGGGGACGGAAAGCAATGAGGCCACAGTTGCTAAGGAAGAATACCACCAAGCACGAAATAAAGTAAATAAGATTAAAGACGATAATCGGAGAGTACGAAATAGCAGTCTTATTAGGACGATAAGAACGACAGGGAGGGGGGGGGGGGGGGGGGGGGTCGAGTTCGAACGTATTTTGGAAATAGGTGAATAAACGTAACAAAGGAAGTAACCCCCAGAGTATTAAAGTAGATGGCAGAGTTACAGACGAGCAAGATCAAGTCGCATCAGAACTAGTCAAGCACTGGGAAAAGGTAAACGATAAGCGATGGGGCATGGGGATCCCACCAGAGTGTCCGAATCAGGACGAGGAAAACCTATCGAGCTTCGTGTGCAGCGAAATTAAAACGGAGGAGGTGCGAAAGGTGATATCAAAATTAAGGGATGGAAAAGCGGGAGGAGTGGATGAAATTCCTAACAAGTTTATCAAAAAAGGGGGAGAGGAACTCGTGAAAAGCCTAACTGCCCTATTCAAAGAGGTATTTGGGTGGCCTGCATGATAAAGAGAAGCCAGGTTTTGAAGAGTACCTTGATGGTACCTTTGGGGGGGGGGGGGGGGGGGTTCACTGTTGTTCAATCTGAGGTCGCGATCCCTGGAGCTGAGGGGAAAAATTGGGAAAGACGGTGAAAGGGAGTGCCAGATGTGTAACATGGACATGGTGGAGACCCTGGAACACTTTCTTCTAGAATGCCCAAAGTATCAGCCTAAAAGAATGAGATTCACTGGAAGTATAATGGGGAAGTGGGATGGGAGAATGAAGGACATGTGGTTAGGGGGAGACTCAAAGGAGAGGGTTAATATGCTAATTGAAGAGATTGGGAAGAATGGGACAAGGGATATCATCAAGCAGTTCGTCTCCGAGTGTTGGGAGGAGAGAAGCGTGGGAATAGGGAGGCAGTTGGGAGTACAGGGGTAACCATGGCCTTCTCGTCCGAGAACCGCGACAGATCAGCGGCTGGTCAAAGTGTTATTATTATTATCTCTTTTTGAAAACCAGACGATATCGATGTTAAATCCACTCCCGATGTGGGTTCAGTGGGAGTATAATGGGGAAGTGGGATGGGAGAATGAAGGACACATGGTTAGGTGGCGACTTAAAGGAGAGGGTTAATATACTAATCGGAGAGATTGGGAAGAATGGGGCAAGGGATGTCATCAAGCAGTTCGTCTCCGAGTGTTGGGAGGAGAGAAGAAGCGCGGGAATAGGGAGACAGTTGGTAGATCATGGGTAACCAAGGCCTTCTCATACGAGAACCGCGACAAATCAGCGGCCGGCCGAAGTGTTATTATTATTATGGTGGAGTTAGTTGCCATTTCACTGTTCAGTTATCAGTTATTGTCTAAGGCCAGAAGAAGGCATTGCCTAAAAACAACAACACCGGTACAATCTTTGTAATTACTATACAATGAATAGTGAGTGACCATTGATTAACTGAACTCAACTTGTGTTTTTACAATCAAAAATCAAAGAACTTCTACTAAAATATAATCAAATGTAAACTAAAAAACATGTTCTCACAATAATTGTTTCAAAGTTTATTGAACATGTAAAAAAAATTATAGAAACATTCAATTTTTTTCATTTTCTACTTATTTTCACTGGAGGACGGTTTGGGTGTATTAGCGGACGGTTTGGGTCAAAATGTAGCGGACGGTTTGGGTCAAATTGCAGAGGACGGTTTGGCCAGAGGACGGTTTGGGTGTAATTCTCAAGTGTCGAAACGAAAATAGGTGACTTACGCGACTCAACAAACAACCCAGTCTGAAAGTAGGTTACGTCGCTTAGGATGCCGAAAATGTATACACAACGGACGTATTTTATAACACATTATTTTCATTTCGATTTGCTGACGACTGTTAACTGTTGGGCTGCCTATTCATAGAAAAACATGAATGGAATTGAAACACATGAAAAAAAGCTTTAGTGATGTCAAGAAAAGCTTTGTACAGGACACAAGTGTGCATGTGGACGATCTTGAAAAAGGGTCCTCCTAAACATAGGAATGACATGAAATGACGCGGAATGACACTGGAATGCCATAAAAATGATGCGGAATGACATTTCTTTTACAAAATACTCGATCCCAGAATGTATTTTGTTTATTAACTAACAAAGTACCTCCCAAGCAACCTTCTTACATCTGGTCCTGTTCACACTTTCAGACTTAGGAAATTATTAGCTTAGTAGACTTTGTTGAAAGGCAACCACAGGAGGGTGATGGGGGATTGGCACGAAAAAGAGGTGAGGGGTCATGAAGGAGAAGGTAGCAGTGGGGGATTTTCAGTCAATAATTACATTGTGATTTTTTAACCTGGCACAGATGCATCATAGACAACTGGACCTGGATTATTTGTACGTTAATGGAAGACCATAAATTGAAAATATGAAGGGGCGGCGGGGGTGGTACATGAATATTCTTAATTTTCCCCACTTGCCTATGAAGTCTCCCTACATGACTCTGCAGTCTCCCTATTTTTTCTGGAGGGAGACTTGAAGTCTCCCTAAAATTCCCCCCTAGGCTGGTCCCTGAAAGGCATGTTAACTAACGAGCATTTACTGTGCTAATTGTGACAGGACTTCTAGTTTCAACTGTAATATGGGATCACTGTCGATTATTGTTGTAATCCTCAGTCACTGGTTATGACCATTCATTGGTGCAACTATCCAGCTGCCATAATAATTATAAAACTGAATGTATGGTGAAAAAAAGCCCGGACGCACACCGACCACTGCCCAACCATAGGTCTTGGTTGTCAACTCAACCGAAAATAACGTGATGTTTTTTTTTTATCACAAATCCGTCAGAAGTCTCCATTTAATAATTGATTTCAAAAAGTTCTTGGGGGTTCTTCTTCCCCTATTATTTATTTAATGGTGTTTATGGCCAAAGTTGAGCTAATAATATTGAAAATAAAGAATGAGTGTAGTTTTCACTATCAAAATAACACAACATCTGTACCCATGCCACCAGCCATTCTAATTCCAGTCTCACCAGACACTACCACTGTTGAAAGAAAATTGAAAGTTTCCAGGTAATATCAACGATGAGCTGTTGCTAGCCGCTAACCCTGTTCAGTGCCTAGTACCGACAATTCTTGCACCCGTTTCTGTTTTTTAACTACATGTATAATCCTTACTGGGTAATATTTCAAACGAAGGCATGCCTTGGCAATGTAGTTGGAATGTTTTATCAGTTGGGACTTGGCAATTTCTGTCGGAACAAATCAGGTTTACAGCACCCTTCCCCCAGTTGGTCATCTTCAATACGTCCCCTGATTCGTGATTCGATCCAAATTCGAATAATAGACCCAATTCACAATTGCAGCTCAGAAATACATATATAAAAAAAATTCCTCATTTCACTTTTGCTTATGGAGTAAAAGTGTCTTCCACAAGTAAACTGTAAGTCTTCTAAAGGCACACTCGGCGAGTTGCAGACCACACTTGTTAGGGTGAGAATTTTCAAAATTTTTTATGAGAATCAAAATGACATCATGTCTATTCTATTGAAATACAAATCTGCAAGAATCCTTATTAGGGTTATGGCAGCCAAGAACTGATAATATTCAGGGCAATTCAAGGCTGTTTCTCAACATTTTTCATGATTTTTCAAGGTTCTACAATTGGAAAAATTCAAGGATTTTCAAGGTCCCTGCCTTCACAAGTAGTCTTAACTAGGGCCCTCAGGTCATTACCCTCCTCAAACTTTCCTTGAAGACAATAATCAGCTGTGATAATTAAATATTTCAACACGAGAGACTGCTTTTCTGGTCCAGCAACACTATACGCCATAATTTCATTAAGTAGGAACTGGTAGACCGTAGACTGTTGGAAGCCTATATTTGGTTTTTATTCTGAATCCTCTCAGCAAACATGACTGAAATGACCCACCATACTACGAGTCTGTTCCCCATATCAACATGGAAGTTTTTTGTTTACCCCAGCTTCATTTGCATATTTACAAAATTTTACTCATATTTCTTTCATGACACAATATATCAACATTCCAGGTCTCAGCACATATACACTAGAAAAACAGAACTGTCAGTGAAGTTTTTGTGAAGGCTGGATTGCACAAGAATGAGAATAACTGCCTCCAAAAAATGCTCTTTAAAAGTGACATTATCAAAAGATTATATTAAAAAAGCTCTTCTGAAGGTCTCAGCATATCTTATTTATGATATAGAAAGAAAAGTGCACTAAGAGTCCACCGTAAACTAGGAATAACAAGAAGCCCAACTTAATTGCTAACCTGATAAAATTGTTCAAAGAAGGATTTAAGGTCACATTCAGCATCTGCATGTTAATATAGTTAATCTAATTTTGCAAGGAGAGTGGGGGGAGAATGGTCTGTTAGGTGAATTGGGGTTTTTTGGGTGTAATTCTCTCGAACCCCTTAAAACTCATTTTGATGCAAAAAGAAAAGAAATTCCAACCACTTCCTCCTCCCAACAGTGTGAAAGGGATTTTTTTTTGCATAAAATAATGCAAAAAATGCAAAAATCCTCAAGAGGACTCGTGGAACCCCATTTGAACAAACGGTAATCCTGTGTATTCACATTTACATCTAACTAAAGTTTACCAGCTCTGTTATGCATTGGTACAGTTTGTGTAAACAAACAGTAAATTCAACAGTGGATTATGTGTTAAAATTTTAAACATCTCTGGTGCTCACCAAAATCAGTCAAGCGTAACACTTTGAAAAAACTTTAATCTAGGAGTTATAGTAATGGTATATATCAAATATCAAAAGATTCTGCCTGGTGGATCTGAAGATCTTTCAAGAATATTCCTCATGATGCACTAAGTTAAAATTCAGGCTCCCATAGGGAGCCCAAATATGAGCCCAGGGATTTGATTTGAACAAACATGGATCACCACACTAAATATGTCAATACTAACAAAAGAATCTGACTCATGAATGTGAAGAAGGTTTTTTAAAGAATAGTCCTTATGTTGCAGTGAGTTAAAAGTTGGGATACGAGGTAGCCCAAATATGACCCAAAGGACTTGATTTGAACAAACTGAAATCTAAACCTCCTAAAGTTGCTGCAATATCAAATATCAAAAGATTTGGACTGGTGGAGCTAAAGAAAGAGAAACTGGAATCTAACCCAAGTAAGGATACTGCAAATCAAATATCAAAAGATTCTGAGTAGTTGATCTGAAGAAGTAGGTTTTTCAGAGAATATTCCTCATCTTGCCCTAAGTTAAAATGTTGGCTTCCACAAGAACATATATGACCCTAGGGACTGGATTCGCACAAACTGGAAGCTTACCCCACTTAGGATACTGTAAACCAAATATCAAAAGATTCTGACTGGTAGATCTGAAGAAGAAGGTTTTCAAAGATTATTCGTCATATTGCACAAAGTTAAAACTTTGGATCCCCAATATGACCCTGGGGACTTGATATGATTAAAACTGAACCTCAATCTCCTAAGAACACTGCATATCATAGTTCAAAAGAAGATTTTTAAAGAATATTTCTCATATTGCACTAAGTTAAAGTTCTGAGATCCAATAGTGAGCCCCGATATGGACTTGATTTGAGCAAACTTGAATCCCACCCCACTTAGGGTGCTACAAACCAATATCAAAAGATTCTGATTGATGAATCTGAAACAGGTTTTTAACTCTTTGCATGCTGCTGGCAGATATTCCTACCCAGCACAGGGTTTCTCTTGTCATTGATATAAGCATAATTTGGGCATATTTAAACATATTTTACCCTGTAAACTGAATGGAGTTTTTCACCAATGATTTCTTGTTATTAGGCTTTTCCCTCTGGAAAAGACTATTGTTTCTCTATGGATTATTATTTTTTTTTTGGGGGGGGGGGGAGGGGGAGGCAGGGGGGGGGGGAGATTGTTTTTTGGGTTTTGGGGGGGTGTTTTCCCATACATTTTTGTATAAAATTGTGATAAAATGGGCTGTTTTTGGACACCAACAGCACCCAATGGGTACGCCACAAAGAAAAGTGCCTTCTTTTATCGAGTGCACAATTTATACGGAAACATTTTTGTAAGTAGTAAGGGCATTCAAAAGTTGAAGTCTTAACCCATTTTGGAAAGGCTAAAGAGAGAGGCCCCTTAAAATCTTAAAATTCCCATTTACTGTGGATTTCTCTAAAAACATCTTGTAGGTTTTCAATAAAAATTGACTACTCGCAGGTCTTTGTGTGACATTACAAGGTGCATGGGCAAAATATTCTGGTGAGCATTTATTAACCCTCTATAGGCTGCCAAGCATCATAATTTTGTTGAAATGGGCTGTTTTTGGACACGCACAGCACCCAATGTATACCCGAGAAATAAACATTTTTGTAAGTAATAAGGGTATTCAAAAAACCAAGCGTTAACCCTTTTGTGCTGGTTAATAGTGATTCCCATCAAAAGCTTAAAAAATTTTAATTCATGTTTTCAATGGATTTCTTTACAAACATCTTGAAAGGTTTTCAAGAAAAAATGGCCATTGATAGGTCTTGGTGCCACATTACCAGTTGTATGGATAAATTATTCCAGTAAGCATATGTTAACCCTTCATAGGCTGCTAAATGTAAAAATTTTGAAACAACATCAAATGGGAATGCCACAAAGAAACATAACTTCTTTTACCGGATGCAAAACTGATAGTGAAACATTTTTGTAAGTAGTAAGGGTATTCAAAAATCGAGGTCTTAACCCATTTTTCAAGAAAAATTGACCATTTGCAGGTCTTGGAGTGACATTACAAGTTGCATGGACAAAATATTTCGGTAAGCATTTGTTAACCCTCCAGAGTCTGCCAAGCATAGACATTTTGAGAAAATGGGCTGTTCTTGAGGACCCATAACACCACAATGTGTACCTGCGAGATAAGCATAACCTCCTTCATTGGAAGTGGTATTCTCCGAGGATCATTTTTGTAAGTAATGAAGGTATTCACAAAACCAAGCATTAACCCATTTAGGGCTGGTTACAGAGCAACACCCCTCAAAAGGTTAAAAATTCATGTTATCTGAGGATTTCTCTAAAAAACATTTCATAGATTTTCAAGAAAAATTGGACATTCTCAGATCTTAGTGTGACATTACAAGTTGCATGTTCAAAATATTCCAGTAAGCATTTGTTAACCCTATGCTGGCTCTCAAACATCAAAAGTTTGATAAAATGGGCTGTGTTTGCATACCCACAGACCCAAAGCTGAGAGGAGAGATCAACATAAGTGGAAGTAGAATTCACTGAGAATTATTTTTGGAAGTAATAAGGGTATTCAAAAAACAACATGTAACCCGTTTTGGGCTGGATAAACAATGATACCCATGAAAAGTTTAAAATTCATGTTCTCCCTGGATTTCTTTGAAAACATCTTTTAGATTTTTAAGAAAAAATGGCCATTCGCAGTTCTTGGTGTACGTGACATTACAAGTTGCATGGAAAAGTATTCCTGTTAGCACTTGTTAACCCTCTACAAGCTGCCAGACATCAATATTTTGGATACATTTGAGATAAAATGGACCCTTTTCAAATAGCCACAGCATTTAGTGGGTATGTGCCAAACAAACGTAACTCATTTTGTCGGTCATTAACTTGTCGGATGACGATATTGATATTAACCCTCTCCACCATTAATGATGGTTTTTACCTAAACATTTTTTTATCAAACTGAGTTATTTGAGACTACTCTACCCACCTTTCTCATAACATCAATAAAGGAACTTCAGTGAGACAGTTAAAAACAATTCATCAAACACTCTGGGGTCATGAAAAATCATGGAATCTCATCTGGAAAAGCCATGATTCTCCAGAATCATAAAGTCTAGTATTTAGGTTAATTTTTCATCAACTCTAGTCATGGCTACTTTACAGCAGCCATGACTAGATTTGATGCAAAAATATCTTGAAATTACTCAGCGGGTTAAGAGTTGAAGAATATTCCACATATTACACAAAGTTAAAATTCGGGCTCCCACAGGAAGCCCAAATATGACCCCAGAGAAATGATTTGAACAAACTTCAAGCTGACCTCCCTAAAGATGTAGTATACCAAATATCAAGAGAACTTGACTGGTAGATGTGAAGAAGATTTTTCCTCATATTGCAAATTCAGGTTCCCATGGGGAGCCCAAATATGACTCCAGGGACTTGATCTGTACAAACTTCAAACTGAACCTCCTGAAGATACAGTATATCCAAAATATCAAGAGATTTTGACTGATAGATCTAAAAAAATGATTTTTAAATACATTTCCTCATATTAAACACATTAAAATTTGGGTTCCCATAGGGAGCCCAAATATGAACATGGGGACTTGTTTCGAACAAACCTGAATCTGACCCTTTATGGATGTTGTATACCAAGTATCAAAAGATTCTGCTAAATAATTCTGGAGAAAAAGATTTTTTAACCCTTTACCTAACGTGAAAAGCAGACGACACTTGCAAAAAAAATTCTTGAATAACTAATTTTTTTCATTTTTTGTCTCAAAAACATAGGTTATGACCCCTCGTTGGAACGAGCTCGACAAGCTCGTTCCAACGAGGGGTCATAACCTATGTTTTTGAGACAAAAAAATGAAAAAAATAGTGAAAATTAATTGGCGATTTTTGAGAATAGCGCTGGCCGGTTTTGGCCGTTACGTTGGGTAAAGGGTTAATTTAAAAAAATTGTGTGGGGTGCTTACAAAATTATGCCCTTGTGGTGTCTCCTATGGACATGGCAACTTTATTTTAACAAACTTGAAATGACATATGATAAAGGAACATGCATATTAAATTTGGTACAATTCGGCCCAGTGGTTTATGAAGAGCCGATAATGTAAAGTTCACGCCAGTTGAACAGACAACAGAAGGGTGATGGATGATAGACAGAAAGTGATCACTTAAGCTTCCCTTGAGCTTCACCCAGGTGAACTAAAATGAAATACCAAACGACAATTATTGCCAAATTGCTTCTCTTTACATTCCCCTCAAGTTTAGCTATAGCCTAAATAGACAGAATGTGATGTGTGTTTGAATCGATGGGTGTGTTATATAACGAGTTGGAATGGCGTAGTCATATTTCACGAGAGCCGTAGGCTCGAGAGAATATGATTACGCCATTCCAACGCGTTATGTAAAACACCCACCAATTCAAACACACATCACGTTCTGTGTTTATTACACAACCCATGCATTAAAATTCATTTAAATAAACAAATTTTAATTCCCATGTTTAAACCCAAAGGTGAAGAGTCTGTTTGTTTTGACTGAAGCTGTACTGATCAAATGGATCGATAAAAAATCAAAACAACCTTTTCGGAACCAGTGTTTGTTGAAATTCTTATCGCAGTTTCTCTTCAGCTGGTGCCCATTCACGCCTAACCATTTGGGGCTATTACTGTTAGTAAAAATATAAGTACAAATTAGTGCAGATTTGCAAAACAGCTGGGAGAAACATTTTTAAAAGACGTTCGAAGCATGTCAAGATGTACAAAGATTTACCGAAATAAAGTTGACCAATTTAGATATAACAGATCCATAAAAAGAGATGGCCATGGGACTGGGTTAATGTTCTGGTTGGAAATGATTGGGGTTTTTAAAAAATATTATCTCATTTTTGGTTAACTAATTTTTTGTGAACCAACTTTATTTTGCTTTGGACGTTTTCATTTTTGCACTAGGCAACAGACTGTGGATAATTGTATAACGAAATTTGGAAACCTTTTGAAGCGTAACTAATGACTTGATGGGAAAGGAACTAGTATGAACGGTGCTGGGAAAAAAGTTCTGGCTTGTACATCACCCATTGAATACAGAATCATTTTTGTCATAGCAGCTATTCCGTTAAATACAAGGGTTTCAAGTTGAATGGATGTGTAATAATATCTTATACCCATGTTGCCCACTTCAGAGGACTTTCAACATCGGCATTGCTTACCAACAGGGTCTCATTATACCAGGAAAGCAGAACGAATTTACATCAGAGAACAATCACTGCTTTTCTCCCTGGAGTTTCAATGTTGGGAATACTTTCAAATAATTAGTAAATGGTGATGGTTGGATGGTACTACAGTGAAGCTCACTTAATTGGATATCTCTTAATTGTATATCCCTGTTAATTGAATATAATTTTCAAATACAAAACCATTCACCATACTTTCAGTACAAATTTGATCTGTTAATTGCATATGGGTTGTAGAGTAAACTCCTGTTAATTGTATATAAATTTTTGTAATATGTCGAAAAAATTACTGTGACATGCAACAAATTCCCCTTATTTATCAACCTTTTTGGCCTCACTACATCCAATACAGGCATTTATTCTATTATATCTTGTTTGACAGAGCTCTATGAGCTCTGTCAAACAAGATATAATAGAATAAATGCTCAGTTTACCTCCAGAACACAGGAAACTGACCAAATCCCTTTTAATTGTATACTCCTGTTAATTGAATAATTTTCACTGGCAAAATGGATATTCAATTAAGAGGATTCTACTGTATAGTTGAAATGTTAACCAATTAATCGATTAACCAATGATCCATGTATTGATCGATCAAAAAATAATTGATCAATTAACCAATACATTTGAACTACTGTATTAAATGGGTTAACAAAGAAATAAACTTGCTCCAAAACAAGCAAACATTGTCACACTCAACTCCATCAAGTATATTAGAGCGTAAAGCATGCAAGTTACATGCTGTCATACTTGTTCACTTGCATGATCATTAAACTGTATCGGTAGCTGGAAATGGTCATTCTTAACCCTTTACCCACTGTGAGAAGCAGACAATACTTGCAAAATAAATTCTTGAGTTACTAAAAACATTGCCTATGAACGCTCATTGGAATGAGCTCATTGAGCTATTTGTTTTAGACAAAAATTGAAAACATAATAAAATTTGAATGGAGATTTTTGTATATAGTGCTTACCGGTTTTGTCTGTTATATTGGGTAAAGGGTTAATGCTGTAAATCATCAATGGTACGGCAATTATTCAGCTACCTGTTAGGGCAAGTAATTAATTGGTTAACCAAGGTTAATCCATGTGAATAATTGATCAAGAAAACCCTTTAACCGTTTCAGCTCTAGATTGTACATTTTAACTTGTTGAGTGCTAGAAGCAACTATCATGGCTCTATTGAAAAGTGCTGAATTTATTTATTTATTTATTTATTGGTGTTTTAAGGTCATATACTTATGCACAATGGCTAATCATGACCGTGTGTGACAGTTTTACGGGTGGAGGAAGCCGGAGTACCCGGAGAGAACCATCGAGCAACGACAAGCAGCTGCCAGCTCCACAACATCTAACTCCGCACTGCAGCACAGGCATGGTTAGATTGGTTGAAGACATGTAAACCATCGACGTGCAGTACGCCTTAGTACACGGCGTCATCGTGCCCCCATGTGGGCAATCAGGGTTAACACGGGAGTCCGAATTGATCACGCAGACGGTCATCCATCCAATGATTTAAACCGGGCTCGACATTGCTGAACTTCGGTGATCGGAAGAGAACAGGTTACCGCAATGTCACTGGTGCCCCCAAAAAGTGCTGAATACAAAACCAGAAGAACGATGGTTGACTTTATGCAGCAATAAATGTTTCTGGTTCACTCAAGTACAATTGGAGGTTAATGGGTTATATAGTGTTTATTCCAAATCAACTTGGGGTCAGTGGAGCTCCATTTGCTTCACTGATTCCCAATGTTCAATCATGTTTTCGAAAGGATAGTTCCATTTCCACACTGCCGTCATGGCCAATGAGATTTTATGGGGAATTCTGGTCACATGATCATCTCGTTTTGTGATTCATTCATTGACAAATATGTTGAGGTGACAAGTGTTAAAAATCCTGCCAGTCTGTGATTTTATGGTGGATCTTTCAAGTCGGTATTTTAGTTTTATACCCTGTCCCTGAATTCCAATATGTCAGACGTTGAAACGATCCCAGTTCTCTTTTTAGGGCATTCTTTTGCAGTTCGTCTTGCCCGATTCTTAAATCGCGAAGCGCGTCATGACGACGACCTTGCACCGGAAATGGATTTGAAATTTCATGAAAGTTGCAAGGTCGTATGCCGTGTTGTTGGAAAACCAGGGGCCACAATTACAAATTTTGGTGAGTTTGCCTTTTGCTATATTACTACTTTTAAACCTCAATTAGTAATTTTGCAGACTGGAGGTAACGAAGTAGGCACTTGTCACCCATTCAGTTTAGGTAGCAATATAGATGATCTGGCCACTACTATTTTGAAACAGGACAGTGTTCGCAAAGTTTTTGTTTGCCAGCTCTTTCCTCGTACTGTCGTCCGTCAACCGCGTAGTGGTCCATATTTGTCAGTTGAACGTTATTGTGCGGACGTTGTTGAGACCCGAGACCAATAAATATTTGGAAGAAGTTTTACCATCCTCCTCAAATAATATAAAATTTTGGCTGCACAGCAGGTTGTACTCCATTGCATTGAAACACCTGTGCGATGGGGTTCATTTTACACCAGAGGGGATGAAAAAATACTTCCGCAGTATTTGTGGTAGCATTGTCTATTACTTGAATAATATGCTTTAAGAATACATTATCATTTCTTGTTGTTTATATGCGTGTGGGTTGTGTGCCTGGCTCGCCTGTCCTTGATAACGTTTATTTTTTTTTTTTCTCACTGTTTGCATGCAGCTTTTTGCACAAGTTTTTCACTGCGTCTGATGCTCTTTCACCCCAGGGTTTTTTGCCAAGTTAAACTGGCCCGTGCTCTGGAATTTCAAAATTTTCAATCTCTGCCCTCTTGACTTGTGTTGTTAACTTTGTCCTTTTGTTCGATGCCGCATCAAGATTCATTGTTGCCTTTTCTGTTTTACTGGATGTGTGGTATTTTCAATCAACTGGTTTGTGACCCTGGGATGGAAGGGCCATCAGGGCGGTGAACGTTTTTGTAGTACCGCTTGAGGTCTACCGTGTCATATTTGTGGTAACAGCATGCTCCACCGTATTTTGTGCTTGCCAGACCTTTTAGAGGTCTACAAGTTTGTGTTATGGATCGGTCGTGATCCTCCGTAATTAAGTATGCACTTTGTGCCGTGACCCCTTTTGGGGCTGTGGATCAGTTGTGATCCACCGTTGTGTGTATTTTTATCAGGACCGGTGAGCTGTTCAACTGGTTTGTGACCCTGGGATGGAAGGGCCATCGTGGCGGTTAACGTTTTTGTAGTACCGCTTGAAGTCTACCGTGTCATATTTGTGGTAACAGCATGTTCCACCGTATTTTGTTCTTGACAGACCTTTTAGAGGTCTTCAAGTTTGTGTTATGGATCGGTCGTGATTCTCCGTAATTTAGTATGCACTTTGTGCCATGACCCCTTTTGGAGCTGTGAATCGGTTGTGATCCACCGTTGTATGTATGCACCCTACTATGTAGGCAGTCTATTCATTTGAAACATGATATATGTTATCTTTAATGATTTTATGTGTTGTGTGCTTATGCAGTATCTTGGTGTATTTTTATCAGGACCGGCAAGCTTGGCTCTGTTTTCATTTTCATATTACAACTTTTCGTGTTTCAGTACTCAGTACCCCTTTCCTATTGTGAAATTTCTCTTATTATTGCAGCATGAGTCATCGGCCACTGGGGCTAGTTGAAGATTTGTCAGCAGTTTTTCAACCTTCAGGTTCCAAGTGGATTCATTTACCTCGCGTTAGCACTGTTTCATCCCCGATTGTTTCACAGGATTTTGCTAGAGTTTGCAAGGAACTGCCCCCTGCCCCCCCCCCCCCCCCCCCCCTGTCAGTTCACACAGTTTTGGGCAGCACAGCTACCACTGTGAAATCAGGGTCACTTCATAAATCTGTTTCCAGTTTTGACAGACAATCGACAGCCTCCCAGATTCAGACAAATATATATTGATATTCCAATTATAACAACTCAAAATGCACATTTTAGCATGCCTAATTCGGTTTTGTTCTGTGGCACTTCAGGGATTCATTTGACCTCAGGCTCAGCTACATCACCCATTTACCAAGTTTTTTCTGAACCTCTTTGGACAATTCCCCAGGTCCTTCACATAAGCAGCGATCCGGACCAATCTTTGCCACATCTACCTATACATCAGTTGCATCCATCCACCTGACATTTTTAATTTCGTCAATTTTGTCAGCTCCATCCGGTACATCAGTTCATCCGACACAGCTTCGTCTGCATTCACCAAACTTTACTCCAACCATTTCATTTACAGCCGATCACTCAACAAATCTTTCGCAGGATATTATGGGTCAGTTCAGTGGACACTGTTATGCAAGGGAGGAGAGCCGTATGGATGCTCCTTTGTTAGCCTCTATTTCCATGACAGTCAATTTGCCTTCCCAGTTTCTTGCTTTGAATGATGAGCCTGCCAGGGAGAAAGCCATTTCAGATGCGGTTGGAACAGCTTAAAGTTCTTGCGGGGGTCAGGAATACAGAGTTCGGGTTACATTCCATCCTCTTGTACCTCCATAGCTTTAAGACATTTTGCTCCACCTAAGGGTCAACCACCATTTAGTTTTATAGGTGAAGATTTTATTTCTTCGGCTCTTCCTGTCACATTTCATGTTTCACAAACATTTTGAAGGTCAGATTTGGGCTAATGAACATGTCAATTTTGCATCTCTTTTACCCCCAACAGGATGGTGAGGGGTCATACACTATTCCATTAAGGGATTCCTTAATCTAGGTTCCCAAAACACCCAAGGCGATTTCTTCTATCTCACAATGGTTTATGGCTTCTGAAATTTTTTGTTCAAGTCATGTCGAAAAATTTCCGGATCCAATTCAGCCCCTGCTGCAATATGCGTCTACGGTTCGCCATTTACCCAAAATTAGCTATGATTGGGCATTCTATGATCATCACTTTTGTTTACTGATGCAGTTGAATCCAGCTTTAGCATGGGACTCCATTCACTGGGAATTGTATTGAGGGCCTTTCCTAGTGTGAGGTCTTTCACAGGTTCCTCCATTCCAAATTTTGCAAACAAACGATCTTCAGTTCGTGCTTGCCCAGTCAGCCAGTATATTCCTAAGGGATTTTGTTTCCGTTTCCATGATGGATTCGGGTGTATGGGTAAATATCATTTTTCTCATCAGTGCTTCCATTGCCATTAGGATAATAGTGCTTCCAAATGCCCTCACCGGTACAGATTTTCATGGCGTAATTTACAGGTTCCAACGATCAGTAACTCGGAACGATCAGTAACTCGGGTGAGCAATCCTGTCGTGAGGGCTCCAGCATCCGTCCTTCCAAGTCCATCAATAGTAACCCCAATCAAAGTAGAGGTACTCAGTGAATTGTTATTGGGTTATGACCCTGAATCGGTTGCTTCTTTAGTTGATGGTTTCTCAACATGGTTTTGTCTGAGCATTTCTGGTACGGTTCAATGTATGGATTCAAAAAACATCCAGTCTGTTTTTGATTTTGCGGATCTTGTACAGCGGACAATTTCCACAGAAGTCCTGGCGGGTGGCTTGGTGGGTCCTTTCTGTGTATCTCCTTTCCGAATTTAGTAGTATCGACCATTGGTGTGGTTCTCAGGCGAATGTCGTATGATCCACCATCTTTCATTTCCTCAGGAAGAATCTGTGTATGATAAAGTATACCCAAAGAGGCTTCCACAATTCATTATCCATGTATTAAAGATGCTATTGTCATTATTTCTCATTTCGGTAGTGGCTGTTTTATGGCCAAATCGGATATTCAGTTGGATTTTTGGCTAATTCCAGTTAATTCTCTTGACCACCCCCTTTCAGGTTTTCAGTGGGATAATTTGTTTTATTATGGTAAATGTCTTCCGATGGGTTGTGCGTCTTCTTGTCAGATTTTTTAAAGTTTCAGTTCATCCCCCCCATTGGATTGCAGCTAAGTATTCAGTTCACCCCATACTACACGCTTTGGGTGATTTTTTCTTCACAGCTGCTCGAAAAGACACCTGACAGTTTTACATGTGCCTCAGTCAGTTGTTGAAGTTATGTGACACAGTTGGGGTTCCAATTGCCAGTGAAAGTTCATCACCATCACCTACATGCTTAATGTTCCTGGTTATTGCTCTTAACACTATGGACATATCTGTCCAAGGCTCTTCACCAGAGACGAATGTCTACACAGGTGAAGTTGGATCTTCAGTGGTGGCTAATTTTCTTACCCAGTTTTAACGGTAAATCTCTTTTTCTCAAATGTCAGTGGTTGTCTAGCGATTCATTAGTTTTCCACACAGATGCAGCAGCTTCCTTGGGTTATGGGGGAGTTTTGGGGCGTCAGTGGTTCTATGGAGCTTGGGTTCATCGGACAAGGATACTAGTATCACGATATTCGAGTTATATTCCATTGTGTTATCATTACATTTATTTTCACCATCCTTACGTAATCAGCGTGCGCTCTTCTTTTGTGATAATGTGTCGGTCGTACAGGGCATCAATTCCCAATCTTCAAAATCTGTACCTCTTTCCCATCTGTTACAACGAATGGTTTTAGCTTGTGTACAGAACAGCATTTTGTTCAAACCTAAACATGTTCTAGGAAAGTCGAATGCGTTAGCTGATTTCCTTTCATGTTTACAGGTTGCTGATTTCGAGAGACTCACACTCACAACATTTGTAATTTGCCTGATCCAACTCGGCAGTTTGCTGGAATACAGCGTTTTGCGTCCATCAAGTGATATCCGTCTCCCTCTCACTTTGCCCTTACTGCATTGATTGCTTTGCAGTCTACCTAGTTCTGTGCTAGTGCTTATTAATGCAGCTTGTACCAATCTCTTTTTATCATTACATTTTTTGTTTTTGCTTGAATTATGGAATTATGTGCAGTAACTTCACAACACATCTCCGGTTCTTCAGCTGGGGATGTGTGTGTTTCCAGCCTGGGGATTTGGGCCTTAGTGTTATTTTGTCATTTTAAACATAGCCTGGGGAATACTCCCCATTATGTTACTATTAGGTCTAGTCCATATGCTGATTTTTGTCCTGTTCGGTTGTTATGACTTTGCCTATCTCTGCGGGGGGTGGCAGGTGGTCAGCTTTTTGCTTTTCCCCAGGGTACCCGTTTTTCGCCATAATTTTGATACAATTTTTAAAGTTGCTTGAACTTCAGCCGTTTTAACTCCACAGTCTTCAAAGGACATAGTTTCAGGTTTGGTGTGGCAACGTGGGCTGCCAGCAATGGTTATTCTGATGCGCACATTAGATCTATGGGCTGTTGGCAATCAAATGCCTTTCAGTCCTCTATTCACTGTCCCTCACTACATTAAGTCTTGGACCTCTCAGCCTGGTAGATTCAATGGCACTGGAAGATGTGTGGGGTATTTCGGTTGTTCGTTCCCTCTGCTTTCAAATGGCAGTAGTGACATTACTTTTTCTTTTCTCATGTAAGATTATTCTGTCTCGTGTGGTATGTTGGTCGCGTATGCAGGTGTCTCCTTCGAACAGTGCTTGGGCATCGTTTGCGCAGATGGTTTGGAGACCTGAGCTGTAGGTTCTCTATATGTGTCTCTTGCATGTTGAATTGCCGATTGTTGTGTCTTTTTTCATGCTGAAAAAGCCTGCACATCGTGCTTGGGCACTGTGTGCTGATGACTTGTAGACTTGAGCAATAGGCTCTTTCTGTATGTGTATACCTTCCCTATCCTAGTGCTGATTGTTGTTTTTTAATGTTTTGTACATGTTACAAATGGTGCTTGGGCACTGTGTGTACAGTTGGCTTAGAGATGTAAGCTATGCGCTCTTTCTGTGTTCTGTGCATATTGTTGTGTCGAGTGTGTTTAATTTATACTGGCCCTACATACCCATGGTGCTTGGGCATCATTTGGGTTATTAGCTTTGGGGGCCTGCTCTATGTTCTATCTTTGTATATATCTACATTGCAAATTTTGTTTTATATTTGATTCTTTTGCCCACATAGGTCAATAATGACGAATTGTCTGTGTTCATAACTGAATTGTTCCTGAGTCATGCCCAGGCATAGTTCACCCCTTTTTCCTGGGGATTCCCTTGCAGACCTCCCTGATTGTTTTATAGCAGGTGTTTCCCCGTTGTTGGCTATCATTGGCCACATTCTACAGTCAGTTGTGCCAGTTGTGTCTGGCTTTACATGTCTACACATTATGCTTGGTGCATGCTATTTCCATGCAGTAGGGTTTGTATCCCTCATTGTTTAACGGTGCCCAACATGACTTGGGACTCATTTTGACTCACTTGTTTACAGCATCAATTGTTCCTGGGAGAGTTTCGACATAGCTATTGTTTCACTTTTGGTGTTCTGTTTGTGGGGTTTTCTCTTTCTTTTGTGCGTGTGGGCAGAATGCTCCTCTCTGTGGCTGGATAGGAGCATTTTGGGCGTTTTATTTATGCCGCCCACTTTGCTCTTGTCAGGCTAGTTTTCCCTTGAAACTCCTCACTACTGTAATTAATATTCATGTTAATGAATTATCTGTTTGGCTACACTGTACGGTATCCGAAATGATTTAAGTAATAAATTATATATTACAGTGTAGTCCTTGAATGCATTTATGTGTTATTTTCTGTTCATAAAGTGTATTCCCTTAGTCATATGTAGCTCTTATTGAGCATAAAAGTTACTTCAGTAGTTTTACACCATATGCATTAGTTTGATGTTTGTTCAGCAGTAGAAGAAAAAAGTTTGATATGAAATTGTTTGGTTGCAATTTATTGGAGAGTGCCTATTGGCACTCTCCAATAAATTGTAACAAAACAATTATTTATGAACAAAATCTTGCTAAAGTAAGGCTACTCTTGCTTGTAGTGTGGTATCTTTGAAAAAAAATAACCAAGTTTCAAATCCCTTTTTAAAAAAAGTTTTTGCACTCAACCAGTTAAATTTTATTTTCAAGTGATCATTTTCAGCAGTATAATCGCATGGGCTGGATGGGCAATGTTCTGGCAGAATTTGTCAAGAGACTCATCAGAGTGGTGGAGACTATGTTAGCAATTAATACAGCGTGCACCTGCTTCACAATCAGTCAATGAACACAATTTGGGTTTGTTGATTGAAGCAGGTGTTCATTGAATTATATTATTGATTAATGATAAGTTTTAGCATCTATGGCCATGCCAAGTGTTATACATGTAGGCACCTATTATAATATCAGAATTCATATGTCTGTGGGTAACTCTTTCACTGCCACTCTTGTTTAAATGCGAAATTTGGGGCCAATGCCACTCTCACATAATTGCGAATTTCGTATGTGTTTATAGTGAACTGCTAAGGGAAGCAACTCTATTATTTTCTGGTGTCTTCTTTTCGTATGTGTTGCGTATGGTTTCACTCTACAGTTTCGCACTATTGCACAAGGGTGAAATTCTAAACAAAGGGCATATGTTGAAACTAATGCCATATAAATTGGAGATATATTTTTAGTATCAGATATATGATTACATTAGACTATTTGGTGTACAAGAGAAGTTGAAGTTCAAATTTTTTTTTAACTCCCTACCCTTCAAAAATGCATTTTGGCAAAAATTGCCTAAATGACAGGGGGAGGGGGGGCAGAGCAATACCTCTGACAGTTTTCATCAGATAACGGTGGTCATCAAACTTGAGGTAGATATTGTTCCCAAAGAGATGAATACCAAAACAAAATTGATATTTGGTTACAAGTGTTTTTAGTTATTCCATAAACAAGCATTACACGATATTTATTAACAAAGGGCAATAACTTTCCTAATTGTCATCAGATATGGTTGGTTATCGAACCTGACGTAGACATTGTTGCTATAGAGATATGTACCAAAAAGAATTGAAATCCGTTAACTATTGTTCAAGTTATGCCATAAAGAAAGTTCTGAAAAAATGGTGATTGAAATATGCAAATTTCAAAGTTGAAAAGCCTCATAACTGTTGTAAAAATCATCGGATCATGCCCCAATTCAAACTTAACCTTCATTTTGATACATAACTGAAGCAAAAAGCAAGTTTGGTTCTGATCTATGAATCCAAACTCAAGTTATCATCGGAAACCAAAAAGTTGATGGTAAATTTTAAATTTGAAAATAAGAACTAAAATAACAAATTTTGATATTGTGCAAAAAGGTAATTTTTGAAGGAATCCTTTGTCCTACATGTAAATTACTTCCAAGTATTTAAAAATATCAGCCTGATCAGCACTTCTTTACTTTTTTAAGTTTTCAGCAAAGTTTTTTCAATGAGGCCACACTGTGGCAATAATATGGTGCTGTTAACCCTTTACCCAACGCAGACGATATCAAAAGTTATTATTTTAAATATAATTTTTTTTAATTTTTCAAAAGATTTCAACAAAACCATATCATGTGACCCCTCATTGGAACGAGCTCAATGAGCTCGTTCCAATGAGGGGTCACATGATATAGTTTTGTTGAAATATTTTGAAAAATTTAATTTTTTCAATTGCTCAATTTGCATATTACGCGGGCCGATGCGGGCGATTCGTTAGGTAAAGGGTTAAGGCAATAGTTAGAGCACCAGCATTCCACTTATTATAGTCATTACTGTAAATTCAGTTTTTACTATCATATAAAAAGAATTTGACATATTTGAACTCGGTACTGAAATTCAATAACAAAAAAAATTTTAACTGATCCTTTTCACTTCACTTGTTCTTTTGAATTTTTTAAACTTCTGTGCAGAATTCCTTTATAAGATACTGCAGTGCGAACACATACTACATGTATATCCTTCTGTTTAGGTGCAATGACAAAATTACTCATTTATTTATTGGCACTTAAGGTCACATACTTTTGCACAATGGCTTATCGTACCACAACATGGTTATAGAGTCAAGTCTCGCCAAGAGTCCAGCCAATCGTTTATACCCATGTTGCCCATTTTAGAGGATTTACAGTTTTCCACCCAGGCACTGGTTACCAGGTCCAATTTTACTAGTAAAACACAGCTTGCCTACCACAGTAAACAAGCATTGCTTCCCATCTCAGGGGTTCCCATGGGAAGCAAAATGACTTAATAAAAAATCACTCTTTGTATGATGTACATGCTACTGAGTTATTTATTGGATTTTAACAACACTTTCAACAGCCAAGGTCACCTCATGTCAGACAATTTTATGGGTGGAGGAAGCCAGAGAACCACCGAGCAATGGCGAGCAACTGCCAGACTCCCCAAAGTACTAAGTTCACACAAGCAGGGTTAGTATTGGTTGAAGACAGGTGCACCATCAACATGCAGTATGCCTTAGTACACAGTGCCACCGTGCCCCCACATGGGCAATCATGATTAAGTCAATTTAAGTGCCTTGCAGAAGGAGACAACGCAGTTACCCCTGGTGGAGATCGAACCGTGGACCTCTCAGTTTGAAGTTCAATGCCATTACCACCGAGCCACCGTGCATCCTTGATGTACATGTGTATGTACATATATACATATGTTCAGTGGAATCCTGTTGATTTAACAGCTACTTTCCCAGTAAAAATTATTCAATTCACAGGGATTTGGCCACTTACATATACCGGTATACTAGAGATGAACTGATCATTTATTCTGTTATATCTTGTTTGATGGAGCTCTACCAAACAAAATGCATGTACAAGTATAGCAGATTAAATCCCTGTATTGGATGTATTGAGGCCAAACAAGTTTAACTAACATGGGGAATTTGGTGATTGTCAGAGTCATTTCAGAACACAATACAATATTTTTATTCAACAAGTGCAATGCCATGAAATGGCCAATTATTGTCTTTGTTTTACAGCAAGGTAATTGGCCAAACACCGGTTACTGAAGTCTAGCGATGATCAGACCATCCACATAAGAGATGTAGGACAAAGACATAAAGCCACATGTAGGGAGGTGAATTGCATGTATTTTCTTTGTTTTACTGCAGGGACATGACTCACTTAAAAGACTTTTCCATAAACAATCTTCATTCCAAATTTCATTGAAATCTGAAAACCCAAACGTTATAAAACAAAGACATAATGCCGCATGTGGTGAGGTGATTTGCATGTATTTTCTTTGTTTTACTGCAGGGACATGACTCATTTGAAAGTCTTTCCCATATACAATATTCAAATCCAAATTTCAGTGAAATCTAATAACCCAAACCTGAAATATGAGGCGAACAGACAAAAAACTGGCTATTTTATGAGACAAACAGCGAATTTTCAAAGTTAAATGGGGGGATAAGTCGAAAAAGTGAAAAGTAAAAAATATTATTAGAGACTCATTTGAAAGCCTTTCCGCAAAACAATTTTCATTCCAGATTTCAATGAGATCCAATGACCCAAACCTGAGATATGATGCGAACACACAAAAAATAGCCTATTTTTGTATATTCAAAAGGCCATAACTCACAGAAAAAAAATATTCCAACAGCAAAACGGCTATTGCAGCTTCAAGGCCTCATGATAATGAACATCTGTATTAAATTTCATCGACATATGAGCAGTAATGTTGAAGTTATAATGCACACACATCTGAGTTGTGACAGACAGATGTGCGGACAGACGCATGGACAGGGGAAATCTAGTATACCCCACTTTTTGAAACAAGAGGCCCCAGGGGGCCTGAGGGCGCTCACCTAACATGGTAGCCTAAATATCATCCTACAGAATTGATTTCAATAAGTTGCATCTGCTCCTCCTAAGAAAAGCTTATACCAAAGATTCTGACCAGTGGATCTAAAAAAAAAAGATTTTTAAAGAATATTCCTTATATTGAACTAAGTTATAATTCAGGCTCCCACAGGGAGCCCATATATGAACCCAGGGACTTGGCTTTAACTAACTTGAATCTCACCCCCCTAAGGATGCTGCACACCAAATATCAAAACATTCCGACTACTGGATCTGAAGAAGAAGATTTTTAAAGAAAATTCCACATTTTGAACTAAGTTACAATTCGAGCTCCCACAGTGAGCCCAAATATGGACCTAGGGACATGGCTTGAACAAACTTGAATCTTACCACCCCTCCCCCAAAGGATGCTGAATAAAAAATATCAAAAGCATTCATCTGCTGGATCTGAAGAAGATTTTTAAAGAAAATTCCTCATTTTGAACTAAGTTGCCATTCGGGCTCCCATCGTGAGCCCAAATATAAACCAAGGGAGTGGGTTTGAACACACTTGAATCTCACCCCCCTAAGGTTGCTACATACCAAATATCAAAACATTCCGACTGCTGGATCTGAAGAAGAAGATTTTTAAAGAAAATTCCTCATTTTGAACTAAGTTATCATTCGGGCTCCCACAGGGAGCCCAAATATGGACCTAGGGACATGGCTTGAACAAACTTCAATCTCACCTTCCTAAGGATGCTGTATACCAAATATCAAAACATTCTGACTGCTGGATCTGAGGAAGATTTTTAAAGAAAATTCCTCATTTTGAACTAAGTTATCATTCGGGCTCCCACAGTGAGCCCAAATATGAACCTAGGGACATGGCTTGAACAAACTTGAATCTCACCCCCTAAGGATGCTGATTACCAAATATCAAAACATTCTGGCTGTTGGATCTGAAGAAGATTTTTAAAGAAAATTCCTCATTTTGAACTAAGTTATAATTTGGGCTACCACAGTGAGCCCAAATATGAACCCAGGGACTTGGCTTGAACAAACTTGAATCTCAACTCCCTAAGCATGCTGCATACCCAATATTAAAAGATTCAGCCTGCTGGATCTTGAGAAGAAGATTTTCAAAGAAATTTGCCTGAAATGCACTAAGTTATTTGGGGGTCCTATACTGAGCCCAAATATGAACCCAGGGGGCCGATTCAGACAAACTTAAATCAGATCCACCCCACAATGTTGCATACCAAATATCAAAAGATTCTGCCTGCTGGATCTTGAGAAGATTTTTAAAGAAATTTGCCTGAAATGCACTAAGTTCAAATTTGGGCTCCTATACTGAGCTCAAATATGAACCCAGGGGGCCAATTTGAACAAACTTGAATCAGATCCACCCCACAATGTTGCATACCAAATATCAAAAGATTCTGCCTGCTGGATCTGGAGATGAAGATTTTTTAAGAAATTTGCCTGAAATGCACTAAGTTCGAATTCAAGCTTCTATAGTGAGCCCAAATATGAATCCAGGGAGCAATTTGAACAAACTTGAATCAGATCCACCCCACAATGTTGCATACCAAATATCAAAAGATTCTGCCTGCTGGACCTGGAGAAGAAGATTTTTTAAGAAATTTGCCTGAAATGCACTAAGTTCGAATTCGGGCTTCTATACTGAGCCCAAATGTGAATCCAGGGGGCCATTTGAACAAACTTGAATCAGATCCACCCCACAATGTTGCATACCAAATATCAAAAGATTCTGCCTGCTGGATCTTGAGCAGAAGATTTTTTAAGAAATTTGCCTGAAATGCACTAAGTTCGAATTTGGGCTTCTATAGTGAGCCCAAATATGAATCCAGGGGACCGATTTGAACAAACTTGAATCAGATCCACCCCATAATGCTGAATACCAAATATCAAATGATTCTGCCCACTTGTGCGGGAGAAGAAGATTTTTTAGTAATTTCTCTAATATACATAGGGTGCTATCGGAGTTATGCCCCCTATGGCACCCCAAGAGAGCATGTCCATTTCATTTGAACAAACTTGAATTGAAATATGGTAATGAACATCCATACCAAGTTTCGAGCAAATCGACCTAGCGGTTTCAAAGGAGAAGTCATTTGAATAAAGTTCACGATGACGGATGGCAAGTGATAAGTTGAGCTCCCTTCGGTGAGCTAAAAAAAGAAAAGAAACCATACAAAAACAATAGTCTGTATGTTTCACACAGACTAATTAATCTGAAGAATTTAAACAGAAAAACGTTTGTGCAAAATGTTTCATTTCTATAATTAATTTCCAGAAATTTCAAACATAAACATAAACCTCCCTCCATTCCTACAACTTTGTACTACATGTGAACTGACCATTGTGACAACTTTCTCATTTTCACAGTTTAGATTTGTTCCAATGGGATCGTTTTGAGTGTGCAAAATGTTTCATTTCTATAATTAATTTCCAGAAATTTCAAACATAAACCTCCCTCCATTCCTGCAACTTAGTTTAGATTTGTTCCAATGGGATCGTTTTGAGTGTGTAAGACCAAAGATTCTATTTACTCTGGAGTCTGCAATAATTACTCAAAACGCATATTATTCATATGGTACGCTATTTGAGCGATGCTCTTTGGCCCTGATTAACAAATTACTGGTTATAGAAACTCACTTATTCAGTACTGAAAATTCAAATAACGTTGTACAACTGTGTGGAAAACGATGGTCAAGGATATTACAAGTAACTTTGTTTCGACATTTCAAAAGTTATTAATCTGCAAGTAACTGTTCATTCACCTCATTATACACTACAATTTGAACCTGACTTGTACCACTTTGAAAATGAATGACGGTCAACTAAAAATAAAAAATGTTGATTGCTGCAATAGTCGGCGGTTAGTTGGCTAATCAAATAATCATGACAGCCCTAATTTTACTTACCATCTGGTAAGATTCCAGATAGCAAGCCCCAGAAGCCTCCTGTTACAACACATGCATAAATCCTAAGTGTGGTGCACATTTTACTGTGCACCTGGCTTTTCAAGAATCGATGGACTGGTAAATGGTTTGGTGTTTGTAAGTTATATACAATGAACAAGGTTATTAAATTAAAAATAAACATTTTAGTGGACTCCTCTGTAAGAGCACAAACAGTAGTAGGACCAATTTGCAATGAACATAATTGTATACAATATTACCAAGAAAAAGATCTTGTGCCAAGCCTGATAAATATGAACGTGCAGATGAACCCAATCCTGGAAATTAGTGGACTGTCAACTGCAGAATGAGGTCCCCAGAAGGTGAATTTAGTGATGCTACCCTGCCCTGCGCATCACTAAATTCAAATGACAGATTGTTTATTTCCAGGTTTGAATGTAACTTGTGTGAGGCCTCAAGCATGTGCCATATCAGAATTTTGAGTACAGTATCGGTTTCAGTATGTTTATGGGGGTACACTATGATACTACTGTGCAGGGTAGTATCACCAAATTAATCCTCGGGGGACCTCATTCAGCAGATGATAGCCTGCCTATTTCCACACTTGAACCCAGAGATCTAGATAAAACTTTCCTTGTCATTCTTATGTTTGTTTACTGGGGTTTAACAACACTTTCAACAGCAAAGGTCACAGCATGTTGGACAATTTTACTGGTGGAGGAATCCGAAGTTCCAGGAAATAACTACAGAGAGCAACTGTCAGTCTCCAACTGAACTTACTAACTCTGCACTAGCAGAGTTAGCAGTAACTCTGCACTAGCAGAGTTAGCAGTAACTCTGCACTAGCAGAGTTAGCAGTGGTTGAAGGCAAGTGGATTATCGCCATACAAGGATGGCAGAAGCATCTGAGGGCAGTGTGCAAATTTTCGGAATTGTCTCTAACCGACTGACCATTCACGTGTTTTGGGGATGGTTAACAGAACGTTCGGCTATGTAAAAATTCTTGGGAAACTGCTTCTTTATCATTAACAGGTACTCATATATTGAGTGGAATTGAAATATATATAGCCCCTCAAGACAATGAAAGTGTCAATGACACTGTAGCTCAACTTGACAAACTTGAACTTGGTAAGTTATAAATGAAATGGCAAAATTGAAGATCATTGGTACCAATGTTATTTGATGAAATTTCAACATAACAGCATTGTGTGTGCACAACGTCAGAGTAATCCAGGTATTTTTAAATGTAAACATTAAGACTGGCTAAAGGCAGAATGTTGATACACAAATGCAGTGTGTTCAGAGGTTATTGTAAATGGCCACTTTTTTCACAGAAATGAATGCTAATCAATAGCTCTTATCTGAAGGTCTTGCCTAATGAGCACACCAAGTTCAAAAACAATCCTATGATAAATATGGCCTGTAGGCCATGTCAAAGAAGAATGTTGATGCACAAATGCAATAAATTCAAAGATTGTTGCTAATGGAAATGAAAAGAAAGTCAATAGCTCCTATCTTTGTCACCCTGCATAAGCATACAAAGTTTCAAAACAACCTGACAATGAATGAGCCCTCTGAGGCATGTCAAAGGAAGATGTTAATGCACAAATGCACTAAGTAGAAGGTCATTGCTTGTGGCAATGTTTTTTTGTTGTTTTTTTTTTTTGGGGGGGGGGGGGGGGGGTATGGAAAATATACCCTGCAGAGAGTGCAAAAGGGATAAGTTGATGCACAAATGCAGTGAGATCAAAGGTGGTGATAACGTCAATAATTTTTTATGGAAATGAAAAAAAGCAATAGCTCACATCTAGAGGTCACCCCAAACACACATACCAAGTTTCAAAGTGATCCGATCATAAATGTGCCCTGAAGGGTGTGTTAAAGGGAAATATTGAGGTCTGACTAAACTAAGTTCAAAGGTCAGCAGCAACATTTTTTGACAGAAATGGAAGAAAATCGACAGCTCCCATATAGATGTCACCCCACACAAACACACCAAGTTTGCAAGCGATCCAATCATAAATGTGCCCTGCAGGGCGTGTCAAAGGGAAATACTGATGCTTAACTGCCAGAGGATCTGGACAAGGGGAGACAAAGGTCTCTACCTGATGATTCCAGCGAGTAGCGAAAAGTTCGACCTGAGGACAGCCCCACTGCTCGCAAATCGCCTGAAACACCGACCGATGTAGCATCCATTCGGTTGGAAGGACACTGTCGCGTCGGGACAGGGAGGCTGCTAGGACGTTGAGACGCCCGGGAATGTGTTGAATGGACACGCGAGCATTCACATCCCGCGCCAACAGAAGAAGATCCCGAGACAGCCGATACATATGAATCGAATGTGTGCCCCCTTGATTCCGTATGTAGGCCACTACTGTCAAATTGTCCGAAAGAAGTAGGACAATATGGTCCGACAGATGAGGGATTCAAAGCCGAAAACTCAACAGAAGTGCAAGGAACTCCTTCTGGTTGATATGAAGGCCCACCTGCTCGCTGTCCCACTCGCCGTGAGTACACAGACCAAGAGGATCCAACATCGCACCCCAGCCCCGATCGCTGGCATCCGCAGTAAGGATGCAATCGGCCAAAGGAAGATCCAATGGAACACCCTGTGTCAGCCAGGGAATATCGGCCCAAGGGTGGAGGTGACAAAGCAGAGACCGAGGAATAGTGAGTTCCAGGTCCAGCAGATCTACATTTGGATGCCAATGTTCCAACAGGAAGTGTTGGAGAGGTCGGACAAACAAGCGACCAAGCGGAATGAGATCTGTCACCGAACTGCAAAGGCCCAGCATCCGAAGGAAAGTCCGGGCCGAGACCGAGGAAGATTGAAGCAGGTTCCGAGTCAAGAATCGTCGCCCGAGCATGGGGGACCGACACTACATTGTTAAGAGTGTCAACATCCATCCCCAAATGACGGAATCACTGAGAAGGAAGGAGATCCGACTTCTCGTGATTGACTCTGAAACCCAGCGACGCTAGCAGGCAAAGAAACTGCCGGACATCTAACTCCAGAACAGCAGCATCGTGGTGCCATTGGAGGATGTCGTCCAGGTAGGCTGACGAAGTCACTGCCAACTGAGTACGGTGGAAAGCAAGCACATGTGACATCAGTCGGGTGAAGGCCCAAGGAGCCAGGTTCAAACCGAACGGGAGAGCTCTGAATTGATAAACTTGATTCCGAAACGAGAACCGAAGGTATTTCCGTGACGCCAGATGAATGGGTACATGGAAGTAGGCATCCTTCAGGAAGATACTGGCAGCAAAGTCGCCCTGATGAACTGAATGTCAAACCGACCGGAAAGTCTCCATACTGAAACGAGGAGCTATAATGTACTCGTTCAGGATACTCAGATCGATGACAGGACGAAATTGGCCGATTTTCTTCGGCACCAAGAAAAGTCTCGAGTAAAACCCCAGTGAAAGGGTGTTTCTGACCACCTCGATCGCCCCTTTGGAGAGGAGATTGTCGATCTCCTTCACCAGAAGGTCCCGACGCAGAGAATCGGAAGGGACCTGAGTCGGGAGGGGCACCCAAGATAAACTGGGGTGCCGATGGAAGGACAGTTGCAGACCGGATTGAATGACGTCGAGGACCCAAGGGTCCGACGTTATCTCTGTCCAACGGTCGTAAAACAGCGACAGCCTTACCCCGACTGGAGGTGAATCGAGGTCAGAACCTTCACTTGCGGCCCCGATGAGGCCCCCGAGAGGAGAAACCACCTCGGGAAGTGACAGAGTCCTGAGACTTTCCTGCCTTGGGCTGCCAGCGAGCCTGGCCATGTCGGCACTTCTTATGTGCAGAAGGAGCAGACGGAGCCGAAAGCGTAGCCGACGTCGCCGGCGAGGCAGACGCAGCAGCACACTTGGCGGGCCTGGAATGACCACCACCCACAGCAGCAGGTTGGTCAAGCTGTCGCAACGAAAGCTGGTCCTTCGAATGACGAAGAACTTCGCCACGAACAGCTTCCATGGAACCATGGAACAACTGAGGTCCCACCAAAGAGGCAGACCTCAGAACAGCACGTTGCTCAGAAGGAAGGGGTGGAGAAGAATCCAACACCGCATCCCGGCATGCCAGCTCCAAATTAGCCATGTTCAGGCGTGAGCGTGTGTCAAATTCATAAGAGCCTGTGACAAAACGCGAAAAGGCGCCTGAGCGTCATCAAACTCCCCTGGTGGAAAATATTCAGCCAGAGCAGCGACGACATGGTCCGCAAGAGACAACATACCCAGAATCTCTCGGGACAGGCCCACCATAGATTCAACTACCAACATCGGGAGAAATGCCGACTTAGGCTTAGTTAACCCGAGGGAAGAAGAATCCTCATCCACAGTAGTCATCCTTTGGAAGACTGGTGGACAGAGGGAGTCGTAAACACGAAACCGCGATGGAGGCAGAAAGGCATCAGCCCTAGAAAAGAAGGAACCCTTGAGGGCCTTAGAACGCATTTTGGCGTCTAAGCCCTGGAAGGACTCAACAACCTGAGCCGATTGCAGAGGACGCAAAGCCCCGAGCTAGAAGGCTCAAGAGGGTTACGGCGCTCCACAGTGGACCGCGGCCGGATGGTCACAGATGGCTGGTCTGAAGGTTGAACTTCCGGCAATAAGCCGAAGACGAAATCCAAAGCCTGCCCCAAGACTGACGAGGGGGGCCCATCACCTTCCCGATAATCGTCATCCTCCGTAGCAGAGGAGACGTAGCCCAACTCGGGCTGACCGGCAGAAACCTCCTGGGAAGACTGAGCAGTATCCAAGGGGCCAGGCGAGACATCTCGGCGACCGACCAAAGGAGGTTGTGCCTCAGGAGGCACAGGGAGGCCAACTTGAGAGTTGCCAGAAAACAACCGGGTGAGCGCCAAAATGGCCTGATGCAGGTCACCCTGAGAATCCGTCGCAGCAGCATCGCCCGACGGAGTGTCCTCCCAATGGACCCTTCTGGTAGAAGAACCCAAATCCTCAGAAGAGACCGACGTCGAACGTCGATCAGCAGACAGAACAGGGATACGGTGAGAAGACACCGGAGGATAGTCCCGATTGTGACGCCCAGGGGCCATCACTGACCTCTGCGAAACAGAAGGTCCTGCCTGCAAATCCTTGAAAGAGCCCGACGGCGCACGTCGATCGGTAGCTGCACCTAGGACACGGTGAGAAGACACCGGAGGATTGTCCCAAGAATGACAGAAACCTGTCATTGGCCTCTGCACAGCAGACGGCCCCAACTGCCCATCCTCTGAGATCGACGGCAAGCATCGATCGACACCCAGACTCGGAACAAAGTGAGGAATCACCGGAGGAAGGTTCCGAGAGTGACAGCTAACAGGGGCTGTCACTGACCGCTGCCGAACAGCAGGCCCTGGATGCCAATGTCCCAACCCCATCATCCTGCTAGGCAGCACACTAGCAGGGGAAGGAGGAACAAAACACGATTCACTCGAGGGTCGAGGAATCACTGCCGAAGCCACCGACCGGCTCAACCGACTAGGAGCAAACCTAGCCAGATGAGACGGAGCAGACAGCAAACCCACACAGGCCCGCCGCAAGGCTAGGGGAGGCCGAGAGCACACAGACACACCAGCAGATACAGCCTCGGTCCCCCGAGACTGTAGACCATCCCCAGAGGAGATGGAAGAGCTACCATCATACATAATAGGATCTGTAGTAACAACTTCCTCAGCAACTCTCGACGGCGTAGGAGGCAGATCGGAGAGGGTCACCGAGCTGACCTCAGGGAAGCTCTCTACGAAAACAGATGCCTCAAGAGTGACATCAGAAGACAAAGAGACCACGGTCTCCACGTCAGGTATCACTGAACTAGCACCGTCAACAGTTGCAGAGGAACTCGCCACAGAAGACAGATCAGAATCCTGTGTGACAGAGTCACCACATGCACCAGCAGAAATGTCTGCTATGGCACGGCTACCCTTAACCCGAGAACGAGGGGTTCTAGCTCTGGACAGAACCACCTTGTTAACAGAAGCCCAGAATTTAGAGGACCAAACCCCACAAATACCACATGATTGGGCCTGAGTGCAATTGTTGCAAGTGACACATGTGGAATGAGAGTCGTCCACATGCTTCACTTGCAAGCAAGAGGTACAAGGAATAGTCTTTGGCATTATATGAATGAAAATAAAGAGATCAAGTTTCCCGCCGACGGAAAACAGCACAAAGGTCATGTTCACACGTGGGGGAAAAACAAGAATAAGTGTGAAGAAACAAGCAATAATGATCAAAAATAACATTAATCAAAAACAATTTGGATAGCTTGACAAAAGGATACAATCCACTTGCACACAATTAAATGCAGAGCACATATAATAAGTTGTTCATGAAGAAAAACAGCAAAGTAGCACGAGTCTCAAAAATTTCCGACCATGTACAAATGGCAGAAATAAAAGGAATCGACGTCACGGTTGTTTCGCATGCACTCGGTAAACGCAAGAGGTGTGCAGAGAGAGTACCTGTAATTTTGAGTGCTAGTCTCGCTCGACCCTTTTTTCGATCTTTTTCGTGCTTTTGCACTCTATTACTTTTCCAACTTGTTTGGAAAAGTTCTCTAAAAGCTTGAGTTAGTTCCGAAGTTCTATGAGGGCATCAACATTCTTACAGGCCTGTTGATTTTGAGGCAAACAGCCATTTGGGTCACGTGAAGGTCACCTAAAATGAAAAACATGCAAACAAAAAAAGGGTTGCACAGATGTTTGCATCTGCCTGAAGTTTCGCTGTTCTGTTGGCCAATTATTGGGCAACAGAGCAGCTATACTTCAGGCAGATGCAAACACCTACATGTATGCTGATGACTGGTTGATGCGCAATATTATTTTAAACTGTTGATCATCTTAAGATGAAGCATACATGTAGGTCCAAAATCAGGAAATGACAATAATTCATGTCTCTGCCACAAACAGTGATTATGGATGCCATACTCTTCTGCAGCATGCTGGCCCATGCCAAGATAAGGCTATAATTGCAACTAATTTATAACACAGCCTCATTATTGTTCCTAAGGATTCATCTCTATTCATCAGGATATTGCCCATGGGAGCAAGAACTTGGCTATGACACAACAGTTCATAGATCAGTACAGTTACGGTACATATATATTTAGGTTACCTGATGCGTTACCTGAATCAAGTACAGGGTAAGGAACGATAGGTTACCAAAGCTCAGTCCAGGTGAACGATAAATGGGTTATGCAAAATTCTGAAAACAGCAGGCCTGTTCTTATGTTTGTCACATATTCAACACCACGTTCTTATGCTTGTCAAATCATAGCAGTTAAAAATGGCCAGAAAATTGTGTGTGTGCGTGGATGCGTGTGTGTGTGCGTGCGTGCGTGTGTGTGTGCATGTGTGCGTGTGTGCGTGAGTGAGTGGGGGGGGGGGGGGGGGGGGAAGAGATGCCCAGGCCATATCTTCCCCTTCCATATGAACTTACTCTGTTTTCAGGTGAGCCCAAATTAGAGACGGTGTGAAGACATCAAGAAAAATATGGAAATTCTCTGTTTCTCTTCAGCATTTGTAAATAACTTCCATCATAATATCACCACAGAAACACAAAGAAAGGCATGGCAATAAAACATAACAGCACAGGGCAGTTATTTCTGGTTTTAATGTTCGAAAATTAGGGCAAAATGATGTGGCAGGTGTGCCCAAAATAAATGAATTTAAAGGCCTGAAGACAGAAGAAATACATGTAAAATGTGTCCAAGCATGAAAACACCACTGAATACTTTTTTCACAAGTCCAAGTGATCAAGGAAATGATGAGAAAGTAGCCTTCCATCACAACAATTCAGAAGATTTACCAACAGCATGTACATTTCTGTCTTGGGGCCGGCTGCTGAGTAGTGTCCAACTGATGACAGGAACTGGCCTCCATAATCGGCCGATTGTGGGTAATCGGATAACAGGAACATCGGTTCAACAGATTGTTGCCAAGCATTTTGTGATGATTCAGAAACCACATTTTATTATCTTTTGCAATTGTTCAATTGTTAATGTACATGTAAACCAACACAATGTGCATTCTTAATCTCTCTAGACACCTCTTTATGGGATACACAAGTTAAAAGACATGTAACACTTACAATTGAGTGTACTTGTGTCAATCGCCAGTTCATAGAGGAAAAGTGAAGGTTGCACTCCATTGACTCAGGTCGCACTCCATTGACTCAGGTCACAGTAAAATTACCTGTTGCACGCACCTGAGTGGTAAACATGGCTCTGAGAGCCATGTTTACCGCCCAAGTGTGCGCGACTGGTAATTTTACTGGACCTGAATCAACAAGATATTAACACTCTGAAATATGTTCAATTTAATGTAGTTTTTTCGAGTCTCGACTTATCTAGTAGTGAATGAAGTGTAAACGCATAATATAAGTTCAATTTAATGTAGTTCTTTCGAACCTCGACTTGTCTAGTAGTGCATGGTATTACAATCGGAATCTGCATTGGAATTGGATGCTTATGAGCTCAAATAACCTGTAATCAGTCAGCAGCCATTTTTGGTAATCGGTTGAACGCTACTATTGAGGTCGTATGGATAAAGTTGACAACAAACAAGTCTTGGAGTCCTGTAGTCTCCAACAGCTTCCACTGAAAATCATATCCTTCAATACTCTTGGGATAAAAAGCAACTATTTGAATATCAACAAGTTACTACAGAATGCAACAATTTTATGCATTCAAGAACACTGGCTTCTGAAATTTGATAAATTCTTGAGCATCATCAATCGTGAATTCTCGGCCTTTTCCAAATGCACTGATGAATATGATCCTATTTTCTCAGACTCAAATACCATTGGGTCATGGAGGAGTTGCAATTATGCTGAGGAGGTTGATTCCAAATTTTCTGAACTCCTTCCTGATGGCTCAGAGAACATCATTGTTGAAGAGATTCCATCCTGTCCACCCATTTGTTCAGTAAATGTATATATGCCAACCAAAGGAGATAAAGAACAATTGTTGAAGAGATTCCATCCTGTCCACCCATTTGTTCAGTAAATGTATATATATGCCAACCAAAGGAGATAAAGAACAATATGTGATGTTCATTGAGCTCTTGGTCAATGGAGGAAATTGCTGAGAGCAATGTGAAATATGAAACACTGATTTTCTGCAGCGATTGGAATGATTCAATGAGAAAAGGGTATGATCATGACATTCTATTTGATGAATTCACAACCAAGGAGAAGCTAGCTACCATCAACATAGACAAACCTACCTTCATTCACTTTAATTGGTAGAGTTGCTCACAAATAGGCTATATCTTCACGAATGAAAAGAAAGCAGAAAATAATCAGTATTGAAAATGTAGTGATTTCCCTACATGATAATGTCACTTGCGCTGAATATTCAGGTCTCTGCAAAGCAGGTAAATCAGACGTATTATTTTACGATCTCAACGGTTCGAATTCCTCAGTGCAAGTGCGTCAAATACTTGTAAACAAAGGGATTTGTTAAGTAACTTCCCAAGGCTCTTGAGGAACATTGGAGAGGTCTATAAAAGGTCGCCTGGTACCACACTCCTCCCCATCTTGTAAAAACTAAAACGTAATCTTTTTTAAAAATGTAAAAAAAAAAAGTATGCGACTGAAATTACGAAAAAAAGAAGAATTAGCACAAAGTGTTTTTAGCGGTGTTCAGCATAAGGGTGTTTTCATTATTCTGCATGTTGATTGAGAAGCAATTAATTTTCTCAGAGAATAAATCAGTGTAGATCTAAAGTACTTAAAAGCTAATCTTCCCTAATATGGAATTTAATAAAATCACCGGGGAAATCAAGGGTGTTCTAAAGTACATAACCTCTTATCTCCACTGATTGAATTCCTCTAAAAACTAGAACTATCACTGAAGGTGATTAATACCCCCGCTTTGGATTTTTAGAGGAATGCACTTCTGATCATGTAGGCGAAGGCCATAAGGAAATGTATACATAAAGATCATTTTTTGTTGTTGAAATTTGTATTTGCATGTGGCCTTCCACAGAACAGCACTGAATACTTAAAGAGCCCACAGATATATGGGTTTACATTTGGAAAAACACATTTACAATGTGCAACATGTATTTAAAATCGGTTCATTAATGTAGGAGGAGTTGCGCACACAAGAATTTGTTCGAACAGAAAGACATAATAAATCTAAGTCAAAGGGAGATAACCTGGTTAAAATTGTCGCAGATCAAAAATCTTGGAATATGCGCATGTTCACTTAGTAGTGATGATGTCTGAAAAGTTATGTCCAAATTGATTGATAAATGTAGGAGGAGTTGCACGCACAAGAATTTCATGTAGAAACCCATAATAAATCTAAGTTAAAGGGAGATAACCTAGTTAAAATTGCCACAGCTCAAAAATTTTGGAATATGCGCATGTTCACTTAGTAGTGATGATGTCTGTAAACTTTCGTCCAAATTGATTGATAAATGTAGGAGGAGTTGCGCACACAAGAATTTCATGCAGAAACCCATATTAAATCAAAGTTCAAGAGAGCTAAACCTGGTTAAAATTGTCGCAGATCAAAAGGTTTGGAATATGCACATGTTCACTTAGTAGAGATGATGTTTGAAAGGTTTCATCAAAATCGGTTCATTAATGTAGGAGGAGTTGCGCACACAAGAATTTGTTCGAACGGAAAGACATAATAAATCTAAGTCAAAGGGAGATAACCTGGTTAGAATTGTCACAGATCAAAAATCTTGGAATATGCGCATGTTCACTTAGTAGTGATGATGTCTGAAAAGTTTTGTCCAAATTGATTGATAAATGTAGGAGGAGTTGCGCACACAAGAATTTCATGTAGAAACTCATATTAAATCAAAGTTCAAGAGAGATAACCTGGTTAAAATTGTCGCAGATTAAAAAGTTTGGAATATGCACATGTTCACTTAGTAGAGATGATGTTTGAAAGGTTTCATCAAAATTGGTTCATTAATGTAGGAGGAGTTGCGCACACAAGAATTTGTTCGGATGGAAAGACACAATAAATCTAAGTCGAAGGGAGATAACCTGGTTAAATAAATCTAAGTCGAAGGGAGATAACCTGGTTAAAATTGTCGCAGATCAAAAATCTTGGAATATGCGCATGTTCACTTAGTAGTGATGATGTCTGAAAAGTTTTGTCCAAATTGACTGATAAATGTAGGAGGAGTTGCGCACACAAGAATTTCATGTCCGGAAAGACGTACGGACGGACGTACGGACGGACGGACGGACGGACGGACGGACGGACGGACGGACGGACGGACGGACGGACGGATGGACGTACGGACGTACAGGGCGATTCCTATATAGCCCCCACTTCTTCGAAGCGGGGGTATAATAAAAACAGTAGTCATAAAACTGTTCACAGTGTCCAACAATAGTCAGAATAAAATATGCAGAAGAGTCAAATTCCTCTGTGGGACAAAAATCAGTGTTGATCTGAAGCACATAACCTCCAATCACCACTGATATAGATATTTTCAAATTCAGATTCCAATTCCTTACTTCCACAATAATGTACTTGAACATATTTAGTACCACAAGTTTACAGTTTGATTATCTGAGCAACGCGGACACTGGAATCAAAGCTAAAGGGTAGAAATTCCATAAACTTTAATACTAATCAGTTAAAAGGTTTTGGAATTTGAGAGGATATTTACATTTTCACATCTCCAACCATGCAAAAACTTCTGCATGTGCTGTACAAAATACTTGCTATTCATTATGTACAAATTAACAATGGCAAAATGTTTTTGGATAAAATGTGCAATGAACAAAAGCATATACATAGTAGATTTGCTCACAATGCAGCTACCAATATTATTTTGTGCATCTGATCCAATTTATATACAAAATATACGCAACTCAATGTGTTCAACACTACACAGTGTACTTTAAAGTTACGCAGTGTATCTAAAAATTTGCCTCATGGAAAATCTGGTAAAATCGTCACTGATGAAAAATCAATATCAGTGTCGCAACTGCAATAGAGTGTGATGGACAAATCACTGTTAACCTAAAGCTTATGACCTCCAGTTAACAATGATTTAAACATTTACAAATGTGAAATATATAAAATGCTATTATTAATTTATTCTCCTGGCAGATTGTACAACTGGTGTACTTTCTACTTTATTACACAGTGTAATGCTGGCACAAGATTGTTTTTAGTAGTTTCCGTGGCTACTGTTAATGGTGAAAGGTATTGTGAATCTGTTTCAAGTGACAATCTATTTACATTTATTCTTGAAACAGTTTCCACAGTTTCACCAAGAAAGTTAGATGCTGATAGGTAAATTGCTGTTTGGTGCTTTGTGACACTACTATGTGCATTATTTACAAACTCATTGTAAGAGAAACACCGGTATGATGGATTGGCGTGGAGGCGTAATTCCGATGTTGGTCTGTAATAGTGGTGGTCTAGAAATAAGACCTGAATTTCTCTGACTGGTTTCTCGATAGTGGGGGTGTCGGGTATGAGTTATTCAAGTGATGGGCATCGATCATTGTGTAGTTGTACGGACTCAATTGGTTCGCAGCATGATGATATTCTGGAATTGGTGGCAGTGTTGTAAATACCCTTGGAAAATAATGTTGTGGCAATGTAATACCTTGTTGGAAAGAGCTACCGAGAATTACTGGACCACAACAACCACGTACACTGTGCGAAGATTGTAGTACAGGAAGTGAAGGGCGTCTGTGGCGCACATTGGCTGCGGGTACAGCTGAAATAGGTAGTTTGTTACTCTGTCTACTCTGACGAACAAATTGCTCTCGTGCCCTTTCGTTACTTGATAATCCTCTCGTGGTATACGAGGCTGGTGTGGTGGCCTTAGTGTGCCCAACATCAATGCGATATGCCATTCCACTTTTAGATAACGCCTCTGTCACTGGAGACTCAGCTTTTTTTTTAATGTTTTCGTCTCCTTGATTTGTTGTGCTTTTTAGTGATATGATAGACAGGTGGGTGGTCTCTGACATAATCAGAAATTTTCTCAAGTAGCCTGCTCTGGAACTGTTCCACATTGGTCGAAATTTGTACAGGCGACTGAGAAGGATGATTTTCTTCGACATTCTTGGAAGGAACATTGTGGATGACAGATACATGTTCATTACAGTTTGCTTCTCCAAAATGAGAGAATAAGCCACAGCTGACAATGTCAACAATCTGACTGGACAGCGGTGCTTTGGAATTTTCTGTTTGTAAATCATGAAGACAAATTTCACCTGATTGACGAGAGTGGCTCTCACTTTTTTTGCTGAGTTCTGAAAATGACATATTACTCTTGGCATCATCGGGATTTACACCTGGTATTACGTTGACACCATTAATAACTGGAATATCATGAGTACGAGTGTCACATCTACTTGGCGCTGATTCGGATAATTCTACCGACAACTTTACACTGATTTCATCAGAACTTGCACAATTTATCTCTTGAGAAGGCAAATGAAATAATTCAGCAAGAGACGTTAGCCTTTCAAATTCCTTTTCGATTGACTCCTCAGCCACAAAATCAGAATCAACATCAACTGCAATATCTACAGATATAGGTTTGTCAATATCGATGCAAATGTGACCACTCGGCAGTTTATCCATTTCATCTAACTTTATCGTATTTTTTTCCCAGCTGCCTGAGAGATTTTCAGATGTTAGAATCTCGTCATCCGTAGATTTCTGATTTACATTTCCAAGTGACTTTATTAATCTGTCATTTAATTTTTTATATTCTTGGATGTAATGTTTGAAGGTTTGCGACTCTCTTTCCAAATTTCTACATTTGTTCTCCCACTGATGGTCTGTTTGTTTTAGTTCCATCAGATGGGCTTCTCGAAGAATGTAATTGTCTGCAAGGTGTGCTTCCCACTTTCTTTCGGTATCTTCCACCGCCATCCAATAATTTTCTTCACATAATTGTTCTCTCTTTTCTACCTCTGCCTCTAAATGCTTCACCTCCTCCCTCAGAAGTTGTACGATACCATGCCAGTAGTCATTTTCAAGAGAGGATTTGGAGATTTGTAATTTCTCCTCATATGATGGATGTATGAGCGTTATTTTCCCTTTCACCAACAGATGGGACCAATAGTCAATGGGTAAGCCGGATTTTCTTTCTAAATCAACCAGTTCCAGACATTGTTTTCTTCCCCTACATTTTAATAATTTGTTCACCTTTCGCTCTTCAATGTTCTTCAATTGCTGGAACTCTTCAGCTGTGGCAGTTTGAATGTTTATTTGCCTCATAACGTTGAAGAATTGTGGAAGTAAATTGTGAATAAAAATTCTGTCTGGTTTTCAATGCAGAATGATACACGCATTCAATTTACAAAGTGTATAATTGCGCCTTGAATTGGACAAAAAACAGTGCAGTGTGCAGTTGTAGAAGCAACCGGACAATATTTAAAACAGAAGTAAACAAATGTGTTAATGTTACGTGCAAAATATAACCATGACCGGGTTATGTGCAGTGATGAACTATTTAGTTCATTGTAATCAAATAGTGGTAAATTCCATTTAATTACCTCCCTTGCCAGTAACACTGGACGTTGCCGATATAAACAAAGGGAAAATCAGTTCCACTTCAAAATGAAACTGTACAATAATTTAAAAACATTTTTTCATTTATCATCATTTTCTTGAAGCCAGAGCATCAAAACATTGTTTCAACAGCTCATAACCGGTGAAACAGCTGAGAAAAAATGAAAACATTTGAAAAGAAAATGATGAACTTTTGAGATTTTGTCACGGAATTTCATGACTGAAACTTATCAAATTTTACAAAAAAATTCAGAAAAATTGAGGGTATCCCCGCAATTTTTTCGTCGGCGACGCCAAATGTAGTGATTTCCCTACATGATAATGTCACTTGCGCTGAATATTCAGGTCTCTGCAAAGCAGGTAAATCAGACGTATTATTTTACGATCTCAACGGTTCGAATTCCTCAGTGCAAGTGCGTCAAATACTTGTAAACAAAGGGATTTGTTAAGTAACTTCCCAAGGCTCTTGAGGAACATTGGAGAGGTCTATAAAAGGTCGCCTGGTACCACAAAAACAAGGAATATGGCAATGTATCAGATCATGTACCAGTAACTGCAGTTGTGAAGCTTATGTCGAATTCAAAGAAGAAGACTGTAAGATTACAATGTAAAACAAGACCAAGGTGAGACAAATATAAAGTTGACTTGTACAAAAACTAGACAATAAATTTAAACTTACGTCCTCAGTTCTGCAATGTATGTACTGATTCCATCAAAAGAGAAATTCCTCATCTAACTGAGGTGCTTCATGACTGATACAAAAGAAGTACTCCAAGTGTGAAACATTTATTGTTGGGTTGGTCACAAACATGTAAAGAAAAAATAGATTTCAGAAATCCAAGATGCATTGCAGAAATCAAAAAGATCATTCTGAAGGTGGAAACAGAATAACTCTAATACTGAAAAATTAATTTAAACAAGAAAGCCGAGGAAAGCAATAAGCAGAATACAAAAGAATTCAGGTACCTAATATTAGGCATAAAGAGCAAGTCTGGAAAAAAGCAGACTGTCATCTGCTGAATGAGGTCCCCATGGGGTGAATTTGGTGATGAAACCCTGCACAGCAGGGTAGCATCACGAAATTTGCCCTCTGTGAACCTCAATCTGAATTAAGGTCTCAAATCTGAACAGAAAGAGGTACCTCTGAATGGGATAGCATCAGCAAATTCATCCTCTGGGATGACCTACTTAAACAATTAAACAATCAACAGCTATATGTACAATGACATAAAAATAGATTATGTGTAGCAAAGATGTAAACATGCACTTAAAGGTCACTTAGTGCAAATGAGTCACAAGAGCTAGAATCTGCTTTCAGAAAAATATCAATTGCATAGAATCATCAACTAAGGACATATCAATCTTGATATAATATGGGGGCTGTAACACACCCTGCCTTAAAAGAAAAAGTTTGAAGGTACTGAAAACTTTTCTCTTTATATTTTTAAATTTTTTTTTTAACTTTTGCAGACTCTGACTGGTTTACAATATACACACATGAGAATATTCACAAAAAAATGCCGCTCAGGATCACAGATCCAATGTCGAGTTGTGACCTTGACCTTTGACCTGGCGAGTCCAAGGTCAATAGGGTTCTTCCTCGCACCAAGGCCAACACACCTATGAAGTTTCATGACTCTAGGTTGAACCACTATCAAGTTCTCATCCGGAAACCAATTGTTGCGATATACTATGTTCAAGGTCACTGTGACCTTGACCTTTGACCTGGTGAGTTCAACATCAATAGGGTTCTTCCTCGCACCAAGGCCAACACGCCTGTAAAGTTTCATGGCTCTAGGTTGAACCACTATCAAGTTATCATCCGGAAACCAATTGTTGCGATATACTATGTTCAAGGTCACTGTGACCTTGACCTTTGACCTGGTGAGTCCAAGATCAATAGGGTTCTTCCTCGCACCAAGGCCAACATACCTATGAAGTTTCATGACTCTAGGTTGAACCACTATGAAGTTATCATCCGGAAACCAATTGTTGCGATATACTATGTTCAAGGTCACTGTGACCTTGACCTTTGACCTGGTGAGTCCAAGATCAATAGGGTTCTTCCTCGCACCAAGGCCAACACACCTATAAAGTTTCATGACTCTAGGTTGAACCACTATCAAGTTATCATCCGGAAACCAATTGTTGCGATATACTATGTTCAAGGTCACTGTGACCTTGACCTTTGACCTGATGAGTCCAAGATCAATAGGGTTCTTCCTCGCACCAAGGCCAACACACCTATGAAGTTTCATGACTCTAGGTTGAACCACTATCAAGTTATCATCCGGAAACCAATTGTTGCGATATACTATGTTAAAGGTCACTGTGACCTTGACCTTTGACGTAGCGAGTCCAAAATCAATAGGGTTCTTCCCCTCACCAAGGCCAATCTACCTATGAAGTTTCATGAATGTGAGTTGAACAATTATCAAGTTATCATCCGGAAACCAATTGTTTAAGATTTACTATGTTCAAGGTCACTGTGACCTTGACCTTCGACGTAGCATGTCCAAAATCAATAGGGTTCTTCCTCCCACCAAGACCAACCTACGTATGAAGTTTAATGAATGTGAGTTGAACCACTATCAAGTTATCATCCGGAAACCAATTGTTTACGCCCGCCCGCCCGCCCGCCCGCCCGCCCGCCCGCCCGACCGCCCGCCATTCACCAAACTATAAGTCGAGTTTGACTTCGTCACAACTCGACTAAAAACTTAAACATATATATTCACTTAAGTAAAAGGGGACTGACCAGATTATTTTAAATTAGGATATTCTGGAAAGAGCATCAGCTACAACATTATCTCTTCTCGAAATATGCCTAATCTCTAAATTATATTCTTGAAGGGCTAAGCTCCACCACAATAATCTTTGATTCTTGTTTTTCATTTTATTGATAAAGGTTAAGGGGTTATGATCGGTGTAAACTGTAATTGGGCATTGAGTGGTTCCTAGATACACATCAAAATGGGTTAATAACAAAATTAGAGCCAAAGTTTCTTTTTCTACTGTAGAGTAATTCTTTTGATGTTTGAGGAATTTCCAAGAGAAATAACATGCAGGATGATCAATACCTTGGGGATCTTCTTGGGCAATATACCCACGTGTTCCATTGTCACTTGCATCTATAAATAATTTGAAGGGCTTTTCAGAATTGGGACTGGCCAGGACAGGGGAATTATTTAATAATGTTTTTATTCTGTTAAAAGATTTTTGGCACTCCTCAGTCCAAACAAACCTAACCCTTTTTCTCAATAAACTGGTCAAAGGGGAGACAACATCTGAGAAATTTAAACAAAATTTTCTATAATATCCAGCCATGCCTAAGAATCTCATGGGCTCTTTTTTAGAGCTTGGTACTGGAAAATTTACAATGGCATCAACTTTTGCCGCAATCGGTCTCACCTGCCCCTGACCCACAACATGACCTAAATAATTTACAGTAGCTTTGCCAAATTCTGATTTTACCAAGTTAATAGTTAGTTTGGCTTGGGTCACTTTGTCAAAGAATTCTTGAATGTGATTTAGATGATCAGCCCAATTTGTATCTGTGTGTGTAATAACATCATCAATCTGAGCTTCACTGTGATCTACGTCTGCAATTAAGTGGTTAAACCATGTGATGAAACTTTGCCGGAGAATTTTTCAGGCCAAAAGGGGTAACTTTATATTGAAACAACCCAAAGGGGGTGACAAAAGCAGATATTTCTTTTGCTCTTTCTGTTAAAGGGACTTGCCAATAACCCTTTAACAAGTCAAATTTTGTCACAAATTTAGCATGGCCAAGTTTGTCAATAATGAAAAATCAAACGTTTCACAAAAGGATCGGTGCAGTAATGTGATTTTCAGGAACTATTTCAGTCATTCATTTTGTAATTACAGATCGCCACTTCTGGGTCAGTTTGGGTGGTTGGATGGATGAATGCAACATTTCATTGTTAAATGGTTCTCTCATTCAAACGAGGAAATACCAACACCTTTGGACGGTGATCGATGGTTGTTATCTGTCCTCCGGTTATTTACTCATTTACTTGCTCATTTATTCGCTTACCCACATAACATTCATTCACGGTATAAGTCTCCCTATTTAGGTCCTAATCCTATTTTTTTCACTCATCCATTAATTAATTCAGCAATCTTTTTCCTACTGCTCTCTTCATTCATTTTTCCATTCTTTCATCCATTCAATCACCCACGGGTGGACGTAGGGATGGATGAGTGAGTGAATGAATGAAACGAAATAATTTCATTGAACCGATAAATTGCGATTCGAATTGAAGGAAGAAATACTATCACCAGTTTTCGCCCACCTTTCACTTATTCAATTATTCATTTACCTTTCTGCTTATCCACTCCCATTTTGTTTTGCAAGTGAAGGAATGTGTGTTGTGTTAATGGCGCTGATAAAGCACAATGAGACTTTCGATGTTGCATTTATGGATTTGCGCAATACGTTTAAGCCATATTCATTCACTCAACTTGCCAATACTTATCATTCAATGCAAATATATATCATTCATTTCTTTAAGATTCATTCGTTCATCCATCCATTCATTCATTCATTCATTCATTCATTCATTCATTCGTTCATTCGTTCACTTATTCGTCCATTCGTTCACTCAGTCATTCAGGTGGGTGGATGGGAGGATGAGTGAGTGGATGGATGGATGGATGGATGGGTGGGTGGGTGGATGGATGGATGGATGGATGGATGGATGGATGGATGGATGGATGGATGGATGGATATCAATTGAAGGAACAAATATCGACACAAGGCAGCTATTAGTTGTAGATTTTGCCTATTCTTTCTGTCACTTCATCGTTCGCTCGTCTGCTCATTTATTCACTCACAATAGGCTGGGGGGATGGATGAGCGGATGAGTGAACTAAATTGGTGTCTTTATTATTGGTGACAACGATTTGCACATTGCGGTAATTTTCACTAATTCTCCCATTCAGCCGTCATACTAATCGTTCATTCATTCATTCATTCATTCATTCATTCATTCATTCATTCATTCATTCATTCATTCATTTATTCATTCTTTTGTTTGTTGATTCATTTGTGTATTTATTCATCCATTCGTTCATTGATTCATAGATGCATTCAATCTCTGTGGATTGTGATCGGTTATTCATTCATTCAGTCGTGTTCAGAGCTCAGACGAAGTTTCCATCCAGTCACTTATTAGGGATTGAATAGGCGAGTGGATGGATTGGTGTGAGAGAGAAAACATATAAATACTGCCCATTCATTTGTCTTCTTTACCCTAACTCATTGCTTTTACTTCATACACGTAGGTCCCCAGTAGGTAGACCCGATCTTCACTGACCCCATATCAATGTTTCCGTTCGGAAAATTGGTAATATTGTTATTAGTTTTTAAAAAATTAAAAATTCAGATAATCAAACTCTATGCTTTTCTACAGACAATTTACTTAATATTTCGCTACCCTTGGTGTTCAGCTACTACATTAATAAACTGTTAAACTGCTTAAATTATTTTATGAATAATATCGTAATTGGAAGCCTAAATTGTCGAGGATTGTCATCAGATACAAATAAGCGAAGGGACATTTTCTCACGTTGTAGGGATAAATTTGATATAACCCTTTTGGTCGATACTCACTCATGTGAGGAAATAGAAAATACGTGGAAATGTGAATGGGGTTAGAAGCTATCTTCTGCTCTCACTCACGTGCAAGTAGGGGAGTAGCTATCCTATTCAAGAACAATTTTTTGTATCATATTCATAATACAATAAAAGATGTAGGAGGTAACTGGATTATTCTTGACATCACAATTCAAAACCAAAGACTTACACTTTCGGTGGTCTTTGGCCCCAATGATGATAACCCAATCTTTTTTGATAACCTCTTCAACCAAACTGAGAACATCAGAAACTGCTCAGTTCTGGTCGGAGGCGATTGGAATGTACCCCAAAACTATAACCTTGACACATTTAACTACTTACACAAAAATAACGTAAAGGCAAACGAAAAGATTCACTGGCTAATGGAAAAATTTGACTTATGTGATGTTTGGAGGATGGAGAACACAAATCTAAGGCGATATACATGGAAAGGCCCCGATAATAAAATGGCTAGATTAGACTAGTTTCTCCTGTCCACAGATTTACAAATTTTTCACAAAACGTCAGACATTCACATATGCTACAGATCTGATCACAACCCTATAGCCATAACCTTGTCCTTCATTAGTCAACCAAGAGGAAGAGGCTTCTGGAAATTCAACAACAGTCTGTTGAACGACCTAGAATATATATCAGCAGTAAAATTCATTATTGCAGAGACAGCTCATCAGTACTCCACTCCAAATAATAATAATATTAATAATAATAATCAGCTGTTTTGGGAAACTTTAAAATTAATGATTAGAGGAAAAACCATTGAATACTCGGCCCAGGTAAAACGCAGAACTGACAAACGTTTGGTGAAAATTGAGGAGAAACTAGAGGTATTAAATTCCCGACTGGACGATGGCGATTTGTCAGTAAGTCCCGAAATTGAGTCTCTCGAAACTGAATTCCAAACTATCAGAAATAAAAAAATTAATGGTATAATTCTAAGAGCAAAAGCAAAATGGATAGAAGGAGAAAAACCAACTAAATATTTTTGTAACCTAGAGAAAAGACATTACACAGAAAAAGTAATACCAAAACTGGTGACTTCTAACGGTAATACGACGGAAAATTTATCTGAAATATTAAACGAACAAAAGTTGTTCTTTGAAAGCCTGTACTCCACTAAACTAAACCCAGCAAATGTTTCAATCGACAATAACCCATTTTTTGATGATACTAATCCATTTTTACAGTTTTTAGATCAAGAGGAAAGTAATTCATTGGAGGATCTTCTAACAAGCTCCGAATGTTTAAGAGCCTTGAAACCAATGAAAAATAATAAAACGCCTGGGTCTGACGGTTTTACTGTAGAGTTTTATAAATTCTTTTGGAAAGATATTGGTACATTCCTGATCAATTCTCTTAATTACGCATATACCGTTAAACAGTTATCCAATCCACAACGAACAGGTATTATTACCTGCATTCCAAAGCAAAATAAACCCAAGGAATTTATAAAAAAATTGGCGACCTATCTCACTTATCAGTGTCGACACAAAAATTGCTTCAATGGCTATTGCAAATCGAATTAAAGCGGTCTTACCAAAACTAATTTCAGAAACTCAGCTTGGGTTCATGAAAGGAAGATACATCGGAGAGTCCACTAGACTTACATTTGACCTGATAGGAAATGTGAGAAAGAAAATATTGCTGCAGCTCTTGTTTTGTTAGATTTCGGAAAAAGCCTTTGACTCTCTTGAATGGTCCTTCATAGAAAAAACATTGAAGTTCCTTAATTTCGGACCTTCTATTATAAACTGGTTTAGTACTTTCTATTGCAATATTTTCAGTTACATCTTAAATAGCAGGCACTGTTCCAAAAAATTTAACCCACAGAGAGGAGTACGGCAAGGTGACCCACTCTCCCCTTATCTTTTTATTTTAAGTGTAGAAATATTAAGTGCCGCACTTAAGTACAACCCCGATATTGATGGTATTAAAATAAACAACTCGGAATATCTCATAAGTCAGTACGCAGATGATTCAACGTTATTTTTGAGTGATGATGGGCATTCGTTGAACACAGCCTTGGAAACTGTAGATTCTTTCGCTGAACACTCAGGCCTAAAAGTTAATTTTGAGAAAACACAGGTTATATGGATTGGGTCGAAACAGGGGTCGAGTGAAAAGGTAGCTACAAATTCAATGGAACTATAAAGGTAAATTTACTATCCTAGGTATCACGTATGATCTGTTCAATGAGAACTACATAATGAATAATTATGTCGAAAAAATGAAAAAAATGGAAAAACTTCTGAATGACTGGTCGTTTAGAAACCTTAGCCTAATTGGAAAAACTACTGTTGTAAAAACACTGGCCCTTCCAACACTGATACACTGTCTATCGGTTCTCCCAAATCCACCTGACAGTATGTTGGATTCTATACAATCACGTTTATTCCAATACCTGTGGGCCGGGAAGCGTGAAAAGATCAAACGTAATGTTCTTATTAACGAAACGGATGGCGGGGGTCTTAAATTTCCAAACATTTGGTCATACAGTATTCTTTAAAAATGGTTTGGATTAAGAAATTAATGGGTCCCGGCATAATAGCACCCTGGAAAACTCTTATTTTGGACAACTTCGAAAAATTTGGAGGTTACAAAACTTGTTTTTTACACAAGAGGGATTAACAAAGGTTGGGGAACATTCAAACAGTTTTTGGAAAAATGTCCTTAAGGCCTGGGCTCTTTTAGACAACAAATCTTCAACTGTACCTGAAGAAATTTTTTCTCAACCTATTTTCTACAACAAAAATATAAAAATTAACAACAAACTATTTTTCAATCAAAGATGGTGCGACAGAGGTATATTTTTTCTTAACGACCTCTTGAGTGAGAGCGGGGGCTTTCTGACTTTTGAAGCCTTCTCTGCAAAATTTGATATCAAAACTCCCTTCACTGTCTTCCAGGGGTTACGAAAGGCGATTTCAAAATGATGGCAAAATTAAATAAACAGGGAAAAAAAATCCGACTTTATCATAAGTCCGTTGATAGAAAAATTAAAAGTAACAAAAACTGTAAACAAAACTTTTTACCCATTATTCCTGCAGCATGCGGCCTCGTACCCAGCTAGGTCTCAGAAGAAAAGGAACGAGTGTTTGCATCTCAGTCTCGATTGCAATGCTTGGAGACTGATATACAAGAGTCCGTTTTTAATTACTGATGACACCTATCTCCAAGCTTTTCAATATAAAATCATACACAGAGCTTTATTAAAAATGCTCGCCTTTTCAAATGTAAATTATCTGAGACTGAGACTGTAAATTATCTGGAGAGACAGTGCAACATTTATTCTTCGAATGTTCAGTGTCAAAGACAACCCTGTTACAACTTGCAGATAGACTGCAGGAGAAATGTGGTATTCTATTACCACTGACACCGCACTTTACCCTCATTGGCTATAATAATAATAATAATAATAATAATAATAATAATAATAATAATAATAATAATAATAATACCCTCACCTTAGTAATTCTTATATTTAAAAAGTTCATTTATTCTTGCAAAGTGAGAAAATGTCAACCTTGCTTCGACGGATTCGTCGAAATGCTCCGGCAATACTGTGACCTCAAGCTATACTCCCGTCACCTGTACTCTAACAAAAAAAACGACCTAATAAATACCAGGTGGGAATCTCTAAAAGCCCTATTTTATCCTCCGACTTAACACCACACATCCCCTGGACAATAGCCCTCGATCTTCTGGACAATAGCCCTCGACGTTTTTGTTTTGCTTTTTTTTCTCTCCATTCTCATGAGAAGGCTACATGCAACACAAGTCGGATAAAACAATAACAATCTTATTTCTGTGCATCGATTAAACTTAGAGTAGAAAAAGTTATATATTATACTCTGTATAAAATGGAATTCAATGTACACTCAGACTATATGTATAGATATATGTTTATCACTTTTTATCTGAATAAAAAAAATTTTTTTTAAATTTTAAAAAGTTTGTCAATGCAGTCATCAATTCTTGGAATTGGATAATTGTATGTTTTGGTGAGGCTGTTCACTTTTTGGTAATCCGTACAAAATCAGGGGGGGGGGGGGGGAGGGGAGGGGGGTAACTTCCATCAGGTTTTGGGACCAGTATACAAACTCCAGTTGGTGTGGCTAGGTTCAATGATATCATTGTCCAGCATATATCGTATTTCCTTTCGCATGATCTCAGGTTTGAAAGGGTTCAATCTGTATGGATGCTGTTTGATGGGGTTTGCTCCTCCCACATCAACATCATGAAAAATAACAGATGTCCTACTAGGCACACCGGGAAATAAGTGTGGATGTTTGAAATTAAATCTAATTCTTTTCTTTGGTCAGGCAGTAAATATTCCATTTTATTTTGTAGATCTTTTAAAACATCTGAGTTCTGTAACTTCAGAGATATATTTTCGCTTTCTTCATTAATATCTTCCACAGAATTTTCCACCTCATCCATGTGGGTGACTGCTGAGACTGGTAGAGAGTTTGGTTCTCTCTCATAATATGTTTTCAACATATTTATTTGGCACAGCCGAGTACTTTTGAGTCTATCAGGAGTCTCAATAAGTATCACTGATCTTGTACTTAAAAATATAAGGGCCTGAATATCTTGCTTGTAAAGCATTGCCCTTTACGGGGAATACGAGCACCTTGTCCCTAGGTTTGAAGGTGCAAAATTTTGCTATATTTTGTTGGATAATTTTTGGCATCTTTCTTGTGTTATAGCCAGTTATAGCCCCCATATTATATCCATATTTGATATTTTTCGGAAAGCAGATTCTAGCTGGTGTGTGTGACTCATTTGCAATAAGTGACCCTTAAGTGCATGTTTACATCTTTGTTACACATAATCTATTTTTAGATCATTGCACATATATCTGTTGATTGTTTAATGGTTTAAGTAGGTCATCCTTGTTTACATCAATTAAGACAGAATCACCAAGAAACTGATAGAAAAAAGAACTTTGGAGAAACTTCTAGGACATTGTAACTGAGAACTACATGTATTTAAAGGTTTGTCAACAGAATTCAGAAACTCATCTGCAGAAAAACCCTTTTCAGAAAAACTCTTCAGATAAACTCATTTCAGATAGACATTGGAAATTATTATCATTGCAGAACAGTGCATTTATTATAGAAGCAGTGCTTCTTTGTGAATTTGGAAAAATGTTTTTCCAAAAGAAAATTTTGAAGAGAATTTATTCATCTTGTAAAAATGAATTTATACTTTCTGTGAAACAGACTATATTTTTGTGAAAATCCAGGATTCTACTGGATTATTTGGAAATTACCTGTGGCGTCAATATTTATTGGATTTTTACTCCAGTCTGAGGCACCTGTCTCTGAGCCACAACCTACTGACACTCTTGAACTCAAAAAGTTAGAATTGGAACTAAAGAGATTAGAAATGCAACAAGAAATGAAAAGACGGGAAAATGAAATGAAATTAAAAGAATTAGAAGCTCGACAAAAAGAAAAAGAATTAGGGGCTCGACAAGAAAAAGTGGTTAGGAAGTTAAAAGAAACTGCAGCACAAAAAGAAAGGGAACAAATACAAATTCAGGCCCAAAAAGAAATGCATTTAAGACAACTAGAATTTCAGGCCCAAAAAGAAATAAAAATAAAAGAATTGGAATCTCAGTGTCAAGGCTCAAATGTAATTTCACCAAGGAGATTTGATGCAACCAAACATGTTAGGCTAGTTCCCCCTTTCAAGAAAAAGAAGTTGATAAATATTTTTCACATTTTGAAAAAATGGCAGCAAGTTTAGAATGGCCAAAAGATGTCTGGACTTTGCTATTACAAAGTGTTTTGAAAGGGAAGGCTCAAGAAATCTATTCTGCTCTATTTTCTGAGCAAAGAAATAATTATGACACCGTTAAAGAGGCTATACTTAAGGCATATGAACTTGTTCCAGAGGCCTATAGGCGGAAATGCAGAAATTATAATAAAAACGAAAATCAAACTCATGTGGAATTTGCCATAGAAAAGCAAAATGTATTTGACAGGTGGTGCCATTCAAAAGAAATAGGGAAAGATTTCTCAAAATTAAAGGAAATGATGCTAATTGAAGAGTTTAAAGGAAAGATACATTCAGATATAAAGGCCCACCTGGATGAACAGAAAGTTGACACTTTAAACAGAGCAGCAGTATTAGCAGATGACTATGCCGTAACTCATAAAATGAGTCGTAACTCCTCAAATTTTTGGCCCAACAAGAATTCTTTCCAAAGAGGACCTGGATCAGATTTAGGTAGAAGTCATCCTTCCAATCCTCCAAACTTTTCACTGCCCAAATTTAATAGGAAGCCTAATGAGAGTAAGTCCTCTAATGCCAGCCCTACGGCCTACACCATTATGTCCCAACAGTTCAACTAAAACTTGTAATTATTGTAGGAAACAAGGCCATATTATTACTAACTGTAAACAATTGAAGAAGAAAAATTCAAACCAATTACTTGAGTGTCGTTATTGTAAGAGGAAAGGTCATTACTGGTTGCTGGATGTTAAAAAGGAAAAATAAGTCATCTACTTCACAGAATGCACTAGCATGTGCTCCATGCCCTGAAAATTATGTAATAAAGCAAGATGCTTTAGAAAATTATAAGCCATTTATTTCTGAAGGTTTGGCTTCCCTTGAGGGAGGATAAGCACTGCTTCTTACCAATAAAAATACTGAGAGACACATGGGCTACTCAGTCTTTAATGCTAGAATGCATTTTGCCATTTTCTGAAGAAAGTGCTACAGGGGCACAATTTCTAGTATCGGGTATTGAGTCAAGTTCTTTGAATGTCCCACTTCATAAGATAAATTTAACAAGTAGTTTAGTAAACGGGACTGTGACAGTGGGAATCAGACCTCCTCTACCTGTAAAAGGTATTTCTTTATTATTGGGAAATGACTTAGCTGGTGACAAAGTCACTGTAGAACCTCAAGTGATGGATAAGCCGAGCACAGATAAAAATATTAGTAATTTGAAGGAATGTTTTCCTCTTGCCTTCCCAGCATGTGCTGTGACTCAGTCCATGGCAAAGAAAGTTGAGGTTGATAACAACCTCAATTGTGTTGATTTAAACAGCAAAGCAAAGGATAATAATGGTCACAGAATTATTGACTCTGAAGACATAGATTTGTCTCAAACATTTTTGAGTCCATGTGATGACTCCTTCAGAAATTGTAAAGAGGCCACTACACCTGAGAGTGATAGGAGGACCTCCTTAAATGTCATTTCCCGGACTTCTTTAATTCAGGAGCAGGAAAGAGCCACATGAAGACTTGGTCTCACCAATAGTTTTGAAAATAATCAAGAAAATCCTGACTGGCATCTCTGATGACAATCTTATGTCCACTCAATTCAAGCTGCAGAAAGGATTCACAAAAAGAATAGCAGCTGCAAATGCTGCTCTAATTAGATCAGAGGCAATTACAGAATCTAAAGATTTTCTTGGGCACACTTGATGTTCAAATGGCATATGTCCCACATGCTGCTCTTATGAGGAAGCTATTCCATAATGCTAAACCACCTGTTCCAAAGTATGAAGTCGAACATGAAATGGAATGGACATCTGTCATAGAGCTGCACGGTATTTCGATATACCGATTGGTACCGGTATAAAAATTGTAACCATTTAAATACCGTCCAAAAAATTTAACTACTGTATACCACCACAAACGGTAAGCAATTTTGCAAGGCAGTATTAAATTTTAGAGCAAGACATTCTTTAAATAAGCAAAATATACTACGCGAAAATAGGTTAAACAGATATTATATTAACAGGATATTATTATCGATAAAAAAAACTAATATTTTTTTAGCTGCGAACATATTACTTACTGCTTGCTGTTATCCAAAGGAAAGAGTAATTTATTTCTGTGAAAATTGTTTCACAGTTTCACTGAACATCAAGCCATAAAACTGCTTGTCAGTAACTCGCTTTTATCCCACAGAAACTTTGATACAAGTCAATACCCATTGTCAGTTTAACTCCTTTAAAAACACGGCCTGCATCTTGATAATCAGCTGATTACTGAGTCTGGGTGTAGGTTGTCACTAAAACTGCCAATTGAATGAGAGTGGCTTCATTAAATAAATGACATAAAACATAACAATAGTTAGCAGATACATCCCTGCCTAAACAGCATCTGTTCAGCTGATATACTTGTAAGGGTTGAGTTGTACAAACAAATAAGCCAAACAGTGTGTATATCTACACATAATTCTTTGTGTAGACCACAAACATTCTGAGTTTCAGTACTGTATCACACATAAATGGATTTAGTAACCAAAGCAAAAGCTACTTCAGCAATTTGGACTTATTTTGGTTTTGAACCTGGTAACGACGGCAGACCGAAAGATGACACAAAACCCATTTGTACGACATGCAATAAAGAATTTGTTTCCCATGGTGGAAATACTCCAAATTTGTTTGCACATTTGAAGACTGTACACCCAATTTTATTTTCTCAAGTATCAGCTAAACAGCGGAAGAGAAAGTCAGAAGTTCCAACACTTATACATGGTCCTTCATCAAAACAACCAACCATATCATCTTCAAAAGCTAATTTGACTACGTATTAGAAAAATTCAAAACGAACACCTTGGTCAATAACAATGGCTTCCGACAGATTCTGTTGGAAGCCATTGTTATTGACCAAGGTGGTCGTCAGGGAGGAGTACTCTCAGCACCTCATTACAAGTGCTTTAACAATGTCTTCTTGCAGAACTTAAAAATGAGATATTGTGGAGCCAGGATTGGACAAATATTAAAAGTTTTTAGTAAATTTTGTTTCTTAACATACCTACCACAATTGTTTACAAATGGCTGTAACATAAGTGCAAGCCCTACTTCAGAACTTTAACTCAAGCTAATAACTTTTCTAAACGAGTTGGAAAAGTGGAAGAGTGCAAAAGCACTATAAAGAGATCAAAAAGGGGTACAGTGAGACCGGAGCTCGACATTACAGGTACTCTCTGCACACCTCATGCATTTACCGAGCACATGCGTAACAACCGTGACATCAATTCTGAATTTCCACCAACGAGAAGTTTGTTATTTAGCAGGGAGGCAATGATATCAAAGATATTCCACTAGAAGGGTGGTCCTCTGTTAAACAATTGTGGCAGATATGTTAAGAAACAAAATTTACTAAAAAATTTTTAATATTTGTCGGCCGAAGGAAGATCCAACAGGACACCCTGAGTCAACCAGGCAACATCGGCCCAAGGGTGGAGGTGACAAAGCAAGGACCGAGAAAGAGGAAGTTCCAGGTCCAGAGGATCCACATTCGGATGCCAATGATCCAACAGATGTTGGAGAGGTCGGACAAACAAGCAACCCAGAGGAATGAGATCTGTTACTGAACCGCAAAGGCCCAGCAAGGAAAGTCATGGCCAAGACTGAGGAGGATCGGAGCAGGTCCCAAGTCAAGGCGGAAAGGATCACCGCCCGAGCCTTGGCAACCGACACCACATTGTGAAAAGTGTCGAAATCCATTCCCAAATGACGAGGAAGGAAGAAGATCCGACTTCTCGCAATTGACTCTGAAATCCAGCAGGCTTGGGGCGAATACTTTGTAAATGTATTCGAATACGAATACTTTGAAATTTCATGAATACGAATACAAATACACAAATTTTCAAATGTATTTGAATACGAATACAAATACATTACAATGTATTCATGAATACATTTTTGAATACTTGTATACTTTTTAAATTATAAGTATTTATAGCAAAGCCTTTAAGTTTTTTGTTTGTTGGGTTAAAAGTCATTTTTAAACTGATGGTCCTTTAGCTGAAGCTTTAATTGTGCTTACCATGCTTTGTTGGAAAACTAAAGTAATTACCTGACGGGAAATCCACCCTATGGGTGTTATAGTAATTAGACTACTCTCCCTGGACAACACATCACAAAATGTGAGTGGATTACATCTAAAAAATCACAGACTGGAGTTTCCTCCTGAACGTTAAGTATCAGTTGCAATGACACCACATAAGAAGGACTAGTAAAGTTTAGCCAATGCACTTCATGGTTTAACCTGGAGGTCTGATGGCTGAAAGTTTGCTAATAGCAGAAGTATTTTCTTTATAATATTTACGTGCTTTCACCGAGCTGTACAAAGGTGACCTTAAACAGGAATAAATAAATAAATATGTGTTTTCACTGTGAAATAATGGATAAATAGAAAAACTTTAATAAATCCAAAAATTTTAGAATATAATATCATTGAATAACTTGAGTTGTGTCCAATAACCCAAGTTTTTTTGTTTTATTCTTATTGTCCATGTTTTCAACAATTTAAAAAGCCATGGGGATATGTGGCCATTGTTACATAAATATGTTGTATTGTGACAAGTTAATTGATAATTAAGTCTATTGTCTGTTTTCAATGCATAAATTTCAGACAAGGTGTTTGGTGGTGTATTGTATAAGTTAGATTATCTCCCCTTGGAAATGTCAGAACGGAATTATATTGCTTCATGCACATCTTCATATGGAGTTCTTCCATTGTGTAAATTTTCATGAAAATTCTTCAAACTGTTTAGGAGGAGTTGCGCTTACAAGGATGGACATATGGACAGACAGACGGATTGACAGGGGTGATTCCTATATAGGGTGATTCCTATATACCCCCCCCCCCCCCAAACTTTGTTTGTGGGGGGGATGGGGGGGGGGCATAAATATAGAAAGTATTAAAAAAGTATTCAAATGTATTCATGAATACAGCTCAAATTTTAATGTATTTGAATACGAATACGAATACATGTATTCATAACATTCAGTGAATAGTGAATACATGTGAATACTTGATAAACTGTATTCGAATACGACTGAATACAAATACTGAATACGAATACTGAATACGAATACCCCAACCCTGAAACCCAGCGATGACAACAGGCCAAGCAACTGTCAGACATCGGACTCCAGGACTGCAGCGTTGTGGTGCCTTTGGAGGATGTCGACCAGGTAGGCCGACGAAGTCACAGCCGACTGAGTACAGTGAAAAGCGAAGTGTGAAGGCCCAAGGAGACAGGTTCAAACCGAACGGAAGAGCTTTGAATTGAAAGACACGATCCCGAAAACAGAACCGTAGGTATTTCTGAGACGCCAAGTGAATGGGCACATGGAAATAGGTATCCTTCAGGTCGATACTGGCTGCAAAATCGCTCTGAAGAATCGACCATCGAACCGACCTGAAAGTCTCCATGCTGAAACAAGGCACTATGATGGACTCGTTCAGGATACTCAGATAGATGACAGGACGAAACTGGCCGTTTTCCTTCGGTACCAAGAAAAGCCTCAAGTAGAACCCCGGAGAAAGGGTGTTCCTGACCACCTCGATCGCCCCTTTGGAGAGGAGATTGTCGATCTCCTGCACCAGAAGGTCTTGATGCTGAGGATCGGAAGGGACCTGAGTCGGGAGGGGCAGCTGAGATAAACAGGGGTGTCGAAGGAAGGACAGTCACAGACCTGATTGGATGACGTTGAGAACCCAAGGGTCCGACGTTATCTCTGTCCAATGGTCGAAAAACAGCGACAGCCTTCCCCCGACTGGAGGCAAATCGAGGTGAGGACCTTCATTTGCGGTCCTGAGAGGAGAAACTGAGACTTTCCTCCCTGACGATGCCAGCGAGCTTGGCTGCATCGACATTTCTTCTGAGCGGACGGAGCCAAAGGCGTGGCCGACGCAGCTGGGCACTTGGCAGGCATGGAATGACCACCTGCAGCAGCAGGTTGGTCCAGCTGCCGTAACAAATGCTGGTCCTTCGAATGATGAAGAACCTCATCACAGACAGCTCAAACGGAACCATGGAACAGCTAAGGTCCAAGTAAAGAGGCTGACTGATCAAAAGGAAGGGATGGAGAAGTGTCCAACACTGCATCCCAGCGTGCAAGCTCCAAATTAACCGTGTTGCAGGCGTGAGCGTGAGTCAGGTTCATTAGAGCCTGAAACAAAACACGCAAAGGCGCCTGAGGAACATCAAAATCCTCTGGCGGAAAATAGGCAGCAAGGGCAGCGACGACATGGTCCGCGAGAGACAGCATGCCCAGCATCTCTCAGGACAGGCCAACCATAGATTCAACTACCGACATCGGAAAAACTGCCGACTTAGGCTTAGCTGACCTGAGGGAAGAAGAATCCTCGTCCACAGTAGTCAACCCTTGGAAAACTTGTGGACAGGCAGATTCGTAGACACGAAACCACGATGGAGGCAGAAAAGCATCAGATTGAGAAAAGAAAGAACCCTTTAGGGCCTTGGAATGCATTTTGTTATCAAAGCCTTGGATGGACTCAACAACCCTAGCTGATTGTAGAGGGTGCAAAACCCTAGAGCTAGAAGGCTTGAAACGGTTGCGGCGGTCCACTAGGCGGTCACTGATAGCTGGTCTGGAGGCTGAATGTGTGGCAGTAAGCCAAAGACAAAATCTAAAGCCTGCTGACTGACGGGGGGGGGGGGGGGGGGGGGGGGGGGGGGGGGGGGAGAAGAGACGTAGCCCAACTCGAGCTGACCAGCGGAAACCTCCTGTGAATGCTGAACAGCATCCAAAGGGCCAGACGAGGAATCTCTGTGACTAACCAAAGGCGGCACAGGGAAGCCAACTTGAGGGTTGCTAGAAAGCAACCGGGTGAGCGCCAGAACAGCCTGCCTCAGCTCACCCTGAGAATCCGTCGGAGCAGCCACAGCCGACGGAGTGTCTTCCCAATGGACGCTTCTAGAAGATGAACCCAAATCCTCAGAAGGCAGACAAGAGTAGGGAGATGGTGAGAAGACACCTGAGGACAGTCCCAAGAGTGGCGCCCAGGAGCATTCACTGACCTCTGCAAAACAGAAGGCCCTGCCTGCAAATCTTCTAGAGAGACTGACAGCGTACGTCGATTGGAAGCTGGACCTGGGACACGATGAGAAGAAATCGGAGGATCGTCCCAATAATGACAGGAACCTGCCATTGGCCTCTGAGAAACAGAAGACCCCAACTGTCCATCCTCTAAGACCGACGGCAGACATTGATCGACAGCCAGACTTGGAACACGGTGAGCACTCACCGGAGGAACTTCGAGGAAGGTCCCAAGAGTGACAGCTAACCGGAGCCGGCACTGGCCTCTGCCGAACAGAAGGCCCTACATGACAATGTCCCAGCCCCATCCTGCTGGGCGGCTCACCAGCAGGGGAAGGCGGAACAACAAACGATTCACCCGAGGAACAAGGAATCATTGCCGAACTGACCGAATGCCCCAACTAGCCAGGAGCAAACCAGATGAGACAGGGCAGCCAACAAAACCATACAGCCTCGCTTAGAAGCCAGGGAAGACTGGGAGCCCTGTTACACACCACCAGATACAGCCTTGGGCGCCCCCAAGACTGCATACCATCCCCGGAAGAGATGGTAGAAGCACTATCATGCAAGATAGGAGCAGCATGAACAACTTCCTTAGCAGCTGCAGATGATGCAGGTGGCAAATCGGCGAGAGCGACCAAGCTGACCTCGGAACAACTCTCAACGAAAACATTCGCCTCAAAAATGACCACCGGAGCCAAAGGAAGGGAGACAGAAGTCCCCACTTCAGGCGTCCCAGCACCAGCACCGCCAACAGCTGCAGAGGAAATTGCTACCAAAAAAGGCTGCCCAACATCCTGCGTGACAGAGTCACCATGTGCACTCTCAGAAATTTCAGAGGTGGCACAGCTCCCTTTGACCCGAGAATGGGGGTTCTAGATCTGGTTAGAACCACCATTTTAACGGAAGCCCAGAACTTGGAAGACCAAACCCCACAAACACCACAAGGGTGGGCCTGAGAGTAACTGTTGCAAGTGACCCAAGTACTATGAACATCATCGACATGTTTCACCTTCATACAAGAAGGACAAGGGAGTGTTTTCGGCATTGTCCAGAAAGGTGACAGAAGAATTTCTTGTGGGAAAAATCCCCCCAAATAATTCAAAGAATCAAGCTTCCCACTGGCGGAAAACCCGATTAACGCAGGTTGCGTTTTCACGCCCCGAAAAGACAAGAAAAACAGAGATAACACAAGCGAAAATTAGCATAAATATAAACAATTTAGAGCTGGAGTAAAGGATACAATGCTAGAATGCACATATATGAAATAATCGTAGCAAGTTATTCAAGTTGTTCTTGAAACAAGCTGAGCAGCACGAGTCACATAAATTCTGACCATGCAAGATGGCGGAAAAAAAGGAATGGACGTCAAGAGTTGTTGCGCATGTGCTCGGTAAATGCAAGAGGTGTGCAGAGAGAGTACCTGTAATGTCGAGCAACGGTCTCGCTCGACCCCTTTTCGATCTCTTTATAGTGCTTTTGCACTCTTCCACTTTTCCAACTCGTTTGGAAAAGTTATCAGCTTGTGTTAAATTTCCGAAGCAGGGCTTGCACTTATGTTACAGCCAATTGTAAACAATTGTGAGTAGGTTGAGAAAAAACACATTCCACATGCAACCTGTGCAGATGATGTTGCTCTCCTCTCATGACTCAACTCAGTTCCAACAGATGCTATTTGATGTTGAACACTATTCCAAGAGATGAAGATACATGTACCATATAAATCCTGCCAAGAGCAATGGATCTACATTTATTATGCCAGTAATTGTTATTGACCAATCAGCTTCAATATCTAGTGACCATATTTGAGAGTGTGTATCATAGAGCTGACCGTATATAGAGCTTATATATGGTCAGTTACGACAATTTGTTTTCGACATCCAATGCTCACTTCGATGTTTTTTCCTAATTTCGCGTGTTCAACGAACAACAAATAGTTATGCGTGCGTGTCTGCTGAGCAACGTACAAATATAATACTTTTCTTCCAGTCTTTGAGAAATTTTAATAAACAAATGTAAATAAATACAATAAATAAACCACAAAAACAACATGTATGGAAACATTAATATCACCATTAACAACAAATAATGAATGAAACTGTTCCCACTTACCTTCTTGAAAGAATTGTTAATCCATCTGCTCCAGTTGTTTTATTTTTCCAGTACTTAACACTGAATTAAAGTTGGGAATTGTTAATATAAATTCCTGTTTATTGAGAAGAAAACTCTGTTGTTTCAGCACCAGCTACTAGCGTGACCTTCACATGACGTAAAACCGGAAAATTCCCTGATAGTGATAACAGAACATTTGCGCTAGGAATCTGGGTACACTTATGGTTGTGTCTCTTTCAAAGGGCTGGCATAATAAATATGTTATGGGGCTTTAAGTGGGTGGATATGGTGTGATATAAGGCTCAGCAACATCAATATTAGTCTCACTTTGCCTTATATCACACCATATCCACCCACTGAAAGCCCCATAACTTATAGCATGTACCTTCCATCAAAATCTACTACTTCTGAATAGTCATTTGAATTTGAATCTAAAATTATTGAAGATGTTGAATTGGTGGTGCCTCCGGGAATAGAAAGAAAAATTGACAGCAAAAGTGATGTTGACACAAGAATTCAGAAAGGGAGTAAGACCATTTATAGTCTGATAGGAGCTGAACTAAATCCACAAGTTAAAATTTAATTAACATCTGGAAAGTTTTCATCCTGCCTGGAATATTGTATGGTATGGAATCATTTTCTCCATCTTCAGCAGATATCAAACATTTATAATTGTTCCAGAGAAAGACTCTTAACCCTTTACCCAACGTAATGGTCAAAATCGCCCAGTGCTATTCACAAAAAGTGCCATTCAATTTTCATTATATTTTAATTTTTTGCCTCAAAAACATAGCTTATGATCCCTCATTGGAACGAGATCAATGAGCTTGTTCCAATAAGGGGTCATAAGCTATGTTTTTGAAACAAAAAATGAAAAAAAATACTTATTCAATAATTTTGTATGCAAGTGTCATCTGCTTTTCATGTTAGGTAAAGGGTTAAGCAGCTCCAATCATTACCATCTTGGAATGTAGAGCAGGGAGGTTTTGATTTTTCAGATTCAGTCTACTTTTGCTTCAGTTTCAGGAGAAAATCTCAGTTTCGGTTCAGTTTTTCTATTATTTGAAGAACATATTGCAAATAACTCTTCAGGTTTGAAAGCTTGGAAAAAAAAATGCACAATAGTTTTTAAGACACCACAAAAAAGCCCTGCCCGTAAGTATCTCCATTGGGTTCAGACTAAGTTAACATCCTTTTGATCATTCTTAGGAGTTCAAGGGAATCAATAGCTAAGCCTATTGAGTCAGAAAACACATAAATTAGGATAAACTAGAGGTAGCCGCCAGGGGTACCTAATCCCCCCGAAATATCACCCTGATACAGTAACCTTGGTAATTGTTTGTTTGTTTACTGGTGTTTAAGTTCACATACTTATGCACAATGGCTAATCGTGACCATGGCAGTTTTATGGGTGGAGGGAGCCGGAGTACACGGAAAGAACCACTGAGCATATACAAGCAACTGTCAGCTCAACATTCTAACTCTGTTCAGGCTCCGTTCAAGCAGGGTTACAGCGGTTGAAGACATGTGCACCACCCGAAGTGCAGTATGCCTTGATACATGGCGTCATGGTGCCCCCATGTAGGCAACCGGGATAAAGTGCATTGCCCAAGGATGCAACGTGGGTCGTCCAACTTGTCCCGGATGGGGATCGAACTCAAGACCTCTAGCATAGAAGTCCAACAGTCTACCACTAAGCCACCGTGCTCAAACCTTGGTAATATATTACATTAAATTAACACAGCCACTGTTGGTATTATTTATTATCATTACCTGTCATGATGACATGTCAAGTTTCGTTTCGATCGGGACCTACAAAATTCAAGGTTACTGTGATCTTGATCTTTGGCACAATGACCTAAAAATATGTAGGGTTCTTCCTCTTATCATGCTCAACCTACCTGCTAAGTTGGGTTTAGATCGGGAATGCATAATTTTAATAATTAAGAGAGCCGAAACCAGCTCTGACCGATAAAATTTTAATTTCAAGGTCAATGTAACCTTGACCTTTGGCATAATGACCTGGTTGCATTCCAGTCTGTTTACTGGCAGCCATTTTGAAATAGTCTTTTCATGCTAATATGAAGCTAGTAATTTACCAATTTGTGACGCTTACACACTATTTATACCACTTCGCTGTGTAACACACTTGTATATACACATAATCTTTATCTGCACAGGTAATTATTCCGAGTCAATACTTTGCTTTCGTTATTTTCGCTTTCACCTTTTAATTTGTACTTTTTATTCCAGCCATACAACTATATTCGATCGTGTTACCTGCCGACCAGGCCAGACCGACCCATACCTGTGTCACCCAGACAGGGTCCCATTTTACCTTCACACAATCCATTCTACCTTCCTGGTAGAATATACACTGCTGACCAACAACAGTTTGCCACATCGACGCACAACAGCAAAGGATACCTTCTGAAAGTATTATTGAGCTCACATACTCGGCTCTTGGCACTCGGATTGGTACCCCTACAATAATCACAAATACAGTATTAACACTCTCAACACAACTGGCTACCAAAGCTACAGCTCTTTATTGTGTTTTGACAGTTCTCAGTCAACAACAGCATCAAGATATAAAGTTGTGACAAATTCCAACTCTTACACTCATGACTGCCTTACTTAGTCGCCGTCACTATTAATCCTGACCAAAACGATTACACCTTGGATAACTGCAGAGACTTCCACCCACCTGGATCAGAGTGGATCCGTTTTTGTAATATTATCAATGAAATACAACAGATCTCAGTATTTGTTTGTTTGATAAGGTTGCACAAGCCGAAACCTTGGTTGCACTTTGCAGAAGCTAATTCTGAACAAATACGAATAGAGGTCCACCTCACTTACCTAACCTTTCCACCTCATCTCCACCATGGAGCTGTTACACCCTGAAACACACTGTAAGCCCCGACTGCGGCTCAATAACATTCGGAGGCTCATGTTTCGGATATCTGATGCACACCATAAACAGCGCATTTACCAATAGTGTAACTCTTGAAATGTCTTATCCAACAATGCAGGCCCTCACCTTTAGGAGCACTCACCCCTGCACATCGTAGGAAGCACCATTGTTAATTCTGAGCCCTAATCCTTCAACCTACTAGGGGATGACCTGAGGTCTATCTAAGGTAACCATTCATTAAAAACCTACCACAGTTACCTCCTATGGAATTATAAGCCACTGGCGTCCAGCCCTAAGCTATAAACCGTACGAACAACATCCCTGAAAATCGCAGGAAGCGCCATTTTGAGCTCTGAACATTTAACCTTCTAAGGCCTGATCTAAGGTCCATCTATGGTGACCATACCTTAAAAACCTACCACAGTTACCTCTTATGGAATAGTACAAACGGGCGTCCAGTTCTAACCTTCCAACCGTATGACAATACCTATGAACCAAACAGAACCCTGACACCTCACCTCTAAAGAGGGATAGAGCGCAATATGTTTGGCACTTTACGTGGACCAGCCACAGTCTGATAACATTCACCAATGTTCGGCTTCATTTCGTCGTCTGAGTGCTAGAATGTTCTATGTCCCCTATGGGACATAGGACATTCTAGAACTCAGCCGACGATTTATCACACCACCTTCAGTATCCCTCCAAGGGCCATGCTTGCATGATTGAGGCCATCAGGACCCTTATTGTCTCACACCACCATCTGGTGACAACCCCTGAAGGTTGAGGGCGAGCCTAGTTGCTGCTATGTCTCATAACCATTTCAGATCAGAAACCAGCATTGATAAAAAAAAAAATGAAGTTCAACAGTCACTGTGTTATTTATTTATTGGGGCTTAACAACACTTTCCACAGCCAGGGTCACCTCAGACAGTTTTACGGGTGGAGGAAGCCGGAGAAACAGCGAGCAAATGTCAGACTCCCCAACACACTAATGCCACACAAGCAAGGTTAGCATTGGTTGAAGACAAGTGCACCACCGACGTGCAGTATGCCTTAGTCCACAACTCCACCATGCCGCCACATGGGCAATTGGGATTAAGTGTCGTGCCCAAGGACACAGCATGGTTGCCGCAGGTAGAATTCAAACCGACGACCTCTAGGCTTGTAGCCTGTATCTCTACCTACTGTGCCACAATGCTCCCGGGTCACTGTGACCTTGACCTTTGGCACAATAATCCCAAAATAAATAGGTTTCTTCCTTTGATCATGCCAAACCCACATGCCAAGTTTGGCTTCAGTCATCCAAGCGGAACTTTAATTACAGTGCGGAAACCAACACTGATAACAATTAAAGTTCAAAGTCATTGTGACCTTGCCCTTTAGCACAATGACCCCAAAATAAAGAGGGTTCTTCCTCTCAGCATGCCTAACCCTTATGTCAAGTTTGGTTTCCGTCGCCAAGCGGAATTTCAGAGTGCAGAAACCAATGCCGTCTACAGACAGACAGACGGATGAACAGACAGAAACACAGCTATATCACCTTGAAATTTTTCATGGGGATAAAAATGAATAAAGTTCATCTACATGTAATCTACATTATGTTCTCATTGTCACATTTTTGCCTTATCAACTCGTATGTGACAATTAGGGCATGAAGTTAGTATATGCCTGTTTGCTGGATTCTAGACAAAGTGATGACAGTCTATATGGACCACTAGTCTAGTTCCCCCAGTAAGATAGTTTGATCAGTTTTTGTGCAAACACAGTAGAACCATTTGGTCGGTTTTCCCTAGGTCTTGTGGTTCAGTTTTCTAGTTTGCTTCCAAAACCTGAACCCAGGAAAACCCCAAAACCGACAGGCTCTATTGGTCTGCCACTGCAGCAGTATATGGCCTTCTCAGTATTGTACCAATCGAAGCCTTACCACACACGAAAATGCTGTCACTGTTTGGTAGTATCTGTAGGAGAAAGAACTCAGTTCAGAGAGAGATAGCTCAGTGACAACTGTCAATGAAAGATTTAAAGTCGGCTTGTTCTCCATGTGAGGAAGATATTATCAAAATATAATCTTCCATTAGCTTTTGATGTACATGGACTTGAATAATCAGTGGAAAAGATGAATTGGAAAAATATGATCAACATATACATTGATAGTTAGGCCATGGTTTTATTTAACTAGTTAACTCTTAACATGCTGAGTATTTTTTAAAACAATTTCACCAAATCTAGTCATGGCTGCTGTTAAGCAGCCATGACTAGATTTGATGGAAGATTCATCTAAATGTAACTGTAGAAATCAGTAGTTAAAAAGTCCATTCAATTTACCAGGGGAAATTTGATTAAACATTCCAAAATTCTTCTTATTTCAGTGGCAAGATATTTTATGTCCTGGGCAGAAATATCCGCCAGCAGCATGCAAGGAGTTAATTTTCAGTTTAGAGTTATTCCAGGTTATCAGGACTAGAGCTGAACGTTAACTGAAACCGAACCGAGGTTTTTAGGTTTTTTTTAAAACCGAAACCGAAACAGTCGACATCCCGTAATCTAAGGTTTTTCCTTTTTTATTAAATACTCTCTTGCTGCAGAAATTCACAGAATGTAGCCATCCCAGAGTAGTGAGAGTACCCAGACACTGCCAAATGCAGTGTCTGGGTACTCTCACTACTCTGGGAAGGCTACATTCTGTGAAGTTCCGACATTTCAGTTTAATTGTGTTTGCAGATTTCCTCAAGTTGCGTGTAGGTGTCAGACCTCGAAAAATGGCCAAGCACAATAAAAGTTCTGTATATATATGTAATTATTATATTGGCCTTCCTGATTCTTCATGTATTATAGCTTATTTCTGGCATTCTTTGAGTTTCTCTCAATTTCACTGCCATTCAGTTATGACTCCGGACATAAGAATGAGTTTTATTGAATTTTATTTGGCCTCATGAACAAACCGAAAACCAAACCGAACCGAGGTTTTACTCCACCTGAAAAACCAAAACCGAAACCAAACAAGAAATTTAAAAACCTACAGCTCTAATCAGGACAAAATGCAGAATGAGGTTATTATTATTTATTAATTATTATGATGAACACTTTAGCGGATGTTCTGTAGGCCATTAATTTAATTTTTTAGGGCTTTTCGAAAAGCGTATTTTTACTAAATGCCAGGCCTCAAGGTAATAATGAAAAGCTTTGTTCATTATTGTCCTGCAACTAACCAGAAGCTAGATCTACTACTCTGGTTACATCCCTTGAACTTCCATCTGAGTGTATTTGTTTTGAATAAATGGTTTAAATATTTACTCTATTTTATCAACACTATAGTCATGTCCTAGTTGGAAATCATGCTACATATTTGGATTATTATCTCTCGAATAAGAATGCGTTAATAATTTTATCTAGCAATCTCTTATAACTTGTCAATCGTCTTCAATGCTGGGTTTTATTCTCCCCCATTTTCGAGACCCATGTCTGCTGACCCATCACGTTAGTAAACAGATGACACATACTTCAAAAATGTCAAAATATTACAATCTAGCGATTCTTGCAACAATCTCTCTCCTAACTTAATTCATTCTTTCACTGAATCCTGATTGGGTCAAGTGTCCAAATATGTGGTACCAATAGTAATAACATGATTATTATTGGGCTTCAGAGTCTATTAACGCCCCTCTGGAATGATTAACAGCCCTTGGGCCAATTAATGGAATTTGACTTCTTCTCAGGCCTCTAATAGACCCTTGGGCTGTTAATCATTCCAGCCGGACCATTATAACCTGTAACGCCCTGAAAACTCATGTTATTGTTATATTAATTATATCCCCATGGGGAAATGGTATAACATATCCCTATCCACAAGATGCATATTTTATCATTTTGAACTTACACACTGCTTCCTTATTATTATATTATTATTTATTGATGTTTAAGGTCACATATTTATGCACAATGGCTAATCATGACCGTACACTGCTTCCTTGCATGTGTAGGTTGTCCCAAATACTTAATAGTTGAAGTTTCAATGGCCAGGATTACATACAGAATAGTCTAAAACAAAATGTATCATAAGTCAACATGTTATCCTCAATAACACGACTATTGCCTCATTATTGCCAGATTGTTATAGCAATCTGGCAAACTGAGGCAATAATCATGCGTTTCAATGGATGAGGAAGAAACATGAAATTGTGTACTCTCCTGCCCTATACAGGAGGTGACCCATTTGCGGAGCCAATAGTAAAGAAAATGCGTTAATTCGGGCATCAAACAAATTGAATGAGACGAATAACACAAAACCGTAAATTAATTAACCATAGCCATATTGGGAATAAGATATTAAGATTTAAGAATGAAATAGCAAGTAAAGCATCACAAGTTTAGACATTTGAACTCTTCAGCTATCAAAATTGATATCCTCAACATGTATGGTCAACTGTGAAAAACAATATCCAAGACATAAAATGAGTTGTGGTGAAAGTCAAAATGCTAGTTTGAGAATTTATTTATTGGTTTTTAAGGTCACATACTTGTGCACAATGGCTAATCATGACCATGACAGTTTTATGGATGGAGGAAGCCGGAGTACCCGGAGAGAACCACAGAGCATCAATGAGCAACTGTCAGCTCCTTGACATTCTAACTCTGTTCAAGCTGGGTTACAGCAGTTGAAGACATGTGCACGATTGACGTGCAGTATGCCTTAGTACACGGCGTCATCGTGCCCCCATCCTAAATAGGTCAAATGTAACATTTTATTTTGGTCAAAGTGTAATATATGTTGGTCAAAACGCAACTTTTGGGGGGGGGGGGGGGGGGGGGGGGGGGCGAAATGTACCCTTTTTGTTCCAAACAACTTCTTCCTGGACAAAACGTAACATTTTACAGGTCAGATGTTACCCTTTTATTGGTCAAAATGGAGCCTTTTTAGTCGAAACGTAACATTTATTTGTAATGGTCAAAACGTTACATTCCAATGGTCGAAATGTAACATTAATATGGTCGAAAAGTAACATTCTGATGGACGAAACATAACATTTTGTTTGTAGTTTCTAGGGGAAAAGTCACGACAAGAAGACATCTTGGTAATTTATTAATCATAAAACAACCATCAATTTGATATGTCTATTCTGTCTCTCTCCTCTCCTGCCTGCCTACCTGCCTGTCTCTCTCTCTCTGTCTGTATCTGTCTGTTTGTCTGTCTGTCTCTTCGTCACTAAACTCAGTATTTCTGTTTAAGAGAGACCTGTTAGTCAAGCATTTTTATAAAATAATTTAATATGATCAATTCTATATGCAGGTCCAAAACGTGGTAACGTATGGATGCCACCCAAATGTGGTGAAAGTCATCAACCGGCATTTCAGGGATGAATCCCAAGAAAACAAAAATATTTTTGTCAGTAAGGGTTCTTGTCCCTGTGTGACACAGTAATGTACTCGTCAGAAACAAATACAAACACATAACAAACACCAATCATTGGAATCCAATCCTTTAGTTAATGCCAAAGTCAAAACAATACGAAAACTGGTCCTGTACTGTGCATATCTATTGTAAGTGTTGTAAGGCAATTCACTGCCAGAAACATTAATAATAACAAGAGGCCCCAGGGGGCCTGAGGGCGCTCACCTGACATGGTAGCCTAAATATCAACCCAGAGAATTGATTTCCACAAGTTGCATCTGCTCCTCCTAAGAAAAGCTGAAACCAAATATCCAAATATTCTGACCAGTGGATCTAAAAAAAGATTTTTTAAGAATATTCCCACAGGGAGCCCATATATGAACCCAGGGACTTGGCTTTAACAAGCCTGAATCTCACACCCCTAAGGATTCTGCACACCAAATATCAAAACATTCCGACTGCTGGATCTGAAGAAGAAGATTTTTAAAGAAAATTCCTCATTTTGAACCAAGTTACAATTCGAGCGCCCACAATCAGCCCAAATATGGACCTAGGGACATGGCTTGAACAAACTTGAATCTTACCCCCCTAAGGATGCTGCATAAAAAATATCAAAAGCATTCATCTGCTGGATCTGAAGATTTTTAAAGAAAATTCCTCATTTTGAATAGGGCTGTCACGATTTTTTAATCTAGGAATCGATTAATCGTCGCAATAATCGATTAATCGTACCTAGATGACTCCCTCTCTCTGAAGTTGATAAAAACTGAAGTTCAAGTCAGTTGACCTACCTCCAGTAAACAACGAAGACGATCTTCTTTTGGGTACATTCAAAGCTTTGATGTTCTGAACTTTTGAACCGTCAGTGTAATAATCAAGACCGGTCGGCAGTTGCGAACTTCGCAACTGCCGACCGGTCTTGATTATTACACTGACAGTTCAAAAGTTCAGAACATCAAAGCTTTGATGAATGTACCTGAAAGACAAAAGCTCCAACGGCTTCTTGGGGTTTAACATCGATGTTCTTAACTCTTTACCTTTAGAAACAATAGTTTTTTCATCAAATTTTATTTAACTTATTAAACGCCTAATGCGGGATACAATTTTCCGATTATTCGACAACGAAAAATACTAATCGATTTCGCCGTGACCGATCAACAATCGATTAATCGATTAATCTTGACAGTCCTAATTTTGAACTAAGTTGTCATTCAGGCTCCCATAGTGAGCCCAAATATGAACCAAGGGACTTGGCTTGAACAAACTTGAATCTCAGCCCCCTAAGGTTGCTCCATGCCAAATATCAAAACATTCCAACTGCTGAATCTGAAGAAGAAGATTTTTAAAGAAAAATTCCTCATATTGACTAAGTTATAATTTGGGCTCCCACAGGGAGCCCATATATGAACCCAGGGACTTGGCTTTAACAAACCTGAATCTCACACCCCTAAGGATTCTGCACACCAAATATCAAAACATTCCGACTGCTGGATCTGAAGAAGAAGATTTTTAAAGAAAATTCCTCATTTTGAACCAAGTTACAATTCGAGCTCCCACAATCAGCCCAAATATGGACCTAGGGACATGGCTTGAACAAACTTGAATCTTACCCCCCTAAGGATGCTGCATAAAAAATATCAAAAGCATTCATCTGCTGGATCTGAAGATTTTTAAAGAAAATTCCTCATTTTGAACTAAGTTGTCATTCAGGCTCCCATAGTGAGCCCAAATATGAACCAAGGGACTTGGCTTGAACAAACTTGAATCTCAGCCCCCTAAGGTTGCTCCATGCCAAATATCAAAACATTCCAACTGCTGAATCTGAAGAAGAAGATTTTTAAAGAAAAATTCCTCATATTGACTAAGTTATAATTTGGGCTCCCACAGGGAGCCCAAATATGGACCCATGGACTTGGCTTTAACACACTTAAATCCCCCCTATGCCCCCCCCCCCCCCCCCCCCCCCCCAAGGATGCTACTCACCACATATCAAACCATTCCGACTGCTGGATCTGAAGAAGAAGATTTTTTAAGAAAATTCCTCATTTCAAACAAAGTTACAATTCAAGCTCCCACAGTGAGCCCAAATATGGACCTAGGGACATGGCTTGAACAAACTTGAATCTCACCCCCCTAAGGATGCTGCATACCAAATATCACAAGATTCTGCCTGCTGAATCTTGAGAAGAAGATTTTCAAAGAAATTTGCCTGAAATGCACTAAGTTCGAATTTGGGCTTCTATAGTGAGCCCAAATATGAATCCAGGGGGGCCGATTTGAACAAACTGGAATCAGATCCACCCCACAATGTTGCATACCAAATATCAAAAGATTCTGCCGGCAGGATCTGGAGAAGAAGATTTTTGAAGAAATTTGCCTGAAATGCACTAAGTTCAAATTCGAGCTTCTATAGTGAGCCCAAATATGAATCTAGGGAACCGATTTGAACAAAATAGAATCAGATCCACCCCACAATGTTGCATACCAAATATCAAAAGATTCTGTCTGCTGGATCTGGAGAAGAAGATTTTTTAAGAAATTTGCCTGAAATGCACTAAGTTCAAATTTGGGCTCCTATACTGAGCCCAAATATAAACCCAAGGGGCCGATTTGAACAAACTTGAATCAGATCCACCCCACAATGTTGCATACCCAATATCAAAAGATTCTGCCTGCTGGATCTTGAGAAGAAGATTTTCAAAGAAATTTGCCTGAAATGCACTAAGTTCAAATTTGGGCTCCTATACTGAGCCCAAATATAAACCCAAGGGGCCGATTTGAACAAACTTGAATCAGATCCACCCCACAATATTGCATACCCAATATCAAAAGATTCTGCCTGCTGGATCTGGAGAAGAAGATTTTCAAAGAAATTTGCCTGAAATGCAGTAAGTTCAAATTTGGGCTCCTATACTGAGCCCAAATATAAACCCAGGGGGCCGATTTGAACAAACTTGAATCAGATCCACCCCACAATGTTGCATACCAAATATCAAAAGATTCTGCCTGCTGGATCTGGAGAAGAAGATTTTTTAAGAAATTTGCCTGAAATGCACTAAGTTCGAAATCGGGCTCCTATACTGAACCCAAATATGAACCCAGGGGGCCGATTTGAACAAACTTGAATCAGATCCACCCTCCAATGTTGCATACCAAATATCAAAAGATTCTGCCTGCTGGATCTGGAGAAGAAGATTTTTTAATGTTTTTCCCATTGCCTACAGTGTTAAAAAGTGCTGACTCAGCACTTTTTCAATGTCCCGAAACTGTACCCTATGATAAAACCGATGGCAATTTTTTTTTACCAATTCTTTCTGTTGGTCCTAAGGAAGCTTCACACCAAATAAAAATTCTCGGTGCCGTGCAGTTTTGGAGATATGGGCGTTTTAATTTGTTTCTATTTTTATCTCCTGCGGTTCCCATGGGGGCTACGGGGAAAAAAAATCAGCATAAATTAGGTACTTATGACCCAATAAGCCCTCACATAAAATTTGGTTCAAATCAGCCTCTCGGTTTGGAAAATAGAAATTTTGGGCGGGGGCCAAAAATTTTGCCCCTCCCATAACAACGCCAAGTATAGCCCCACAAACTTCTCTTGAACAAATCTGAGTCTACACCTCAAAAGGAAGCTGCACACCAAATATCAAGTCTCTGCTACTGCTGGTTCATGAGAATAAGATTTTTTAAGATTTCAGCACACTTTTGGGGTGTGGCCCTACCCACGGGCGGGGCAACTTGATTTGAACAAAATCAAATTGCGATGTCATAACAAACTATTATCTCAAATATCAATTAAATTGGTTCAGCGGTTTGGGAGGAGAAGACGCAAACACCATGTTCACGGACGACGGACGACGGACGGTGAGTGATCACTATAGCTCTCCTGACTGAAAGTCAGGTGAGCTAAAAAATCGCATTTTAATAGCAGTTATTTTTGTCCATGTGAAGCTCTGAATTTTAATTGTTATTCACATCTAATAACAATAGGCAAATCCACTTAACCCTTTACCCAACGCAGACGATTTCAAAATTATTATTTTAAACATCATTTTTTTTTATTTTTTCAAAAAATTTCAACAAAACCATATCATGTGACCCCCCTCTTTGGAACGAGCTCGATGAGCTTGTTCCAAAGAGGGGTCACATGATATGGTTTTTGTTGAAATTTTTCGAAAAATAATATTTTTTCAGCTGCTGAATTTGCATATTACGCGGGCGGAAATGTAGGACGTTTCGGCCACGGACGTTTCGGCCACGGACGTTTCGGCCAGAAAAATTGGACAGAGTGGACGTTTCGTCCTAGGCCGAAACGTCTGTGGCCAAAACGTCCATGGCCGAAACGTCCGTGGCCGAAACGTCCGGTCACCGTCTCATGGTAACCCCTCCTGAATATACGTATCTTCACCTGTGGGGGAAGAGAAAGTACCAGTAGGTTTTTTTCCTCCCTGGGGGAAATAAACTAGGTGAATGATTTTCCCCCCTCCCACAACCTGAAATGTTTTCTTCATTTTTTCAGAAACTTCTTCAGTGAAATCCTGGCATTGATTTTTAGCTGCACCTCCTAAGTAGAGTATTGTAATTTGTTATTTACAATGATTCTGTTTATTATTAAGAAACTATGAATTTCAAAAGAACACAAAAATTTGCCATTGTTGAAACAATGGATTTTGGGTCAATGCAACTTTATTAAAGGTTACTGTAAATGGATAAATAAAATTAATTTGCTTCAATTTTAGGTTTTCCAAATTCTTTTTTTTTTTTTGTCCCCAAAACAAATACAGGAAAAATACCATTCCAACAAATTATTTTATTTCCATTTAATGTCAGATGTGTTCTTTGTTAATATATATATCTATCTTGCTATATATATTTTTAATACACATGTTTCATAACTTATGTTGTCTTTTTCAATTGAGGGCAATTTGTTCGAGGGTATTAGGTCCTATGGGCATTTTGTCCACCCATACATATTCCCTGAGGGCGTTATGCCCTAGGGCATCCTGTGTGAGGGCATTATGTCCTAAGGGCATTTTGTCCAGATACCTTCTGGGACAAAGAGACCACAAGTAAACTACTAATCTTAAAAACACGAAATAGACTGGAAAGTAAATGCTAAATCATACATAAATTTTATTCCAATGATGGTTGTCATATCTTGATTTTACCCCATATTTTTCTATGTTTAATGTCTTATAGAAAATCACATTTGTGGTCTCATTTTCAACCAGGCAGAGAGACACAGAAATTATAAAAAAAAAACCTTTGTTGTAATAAGCCATTTAACCCTTTACCCAATGAATCGCCCGCATCCGCCCGCGGGTGACTGGACGTTTCGGCCACGGACGTTTCGGCCACGGACGTTTCGGCCCGGACGTTCGGCCACGGACGTTTCTGCCTAGGACGTTTTGGCCACGGACGTTTCGGCCAATTGGAGATATTTCTCACAATATATGAGATTTTTCTATTATTATTTTTAATTTTTTTTACTTTATTCTTTTTATTTATTTTATTTATTTATTTTTTTTTTCTTTTGAATGTGCATTTTTTTTATTTAAAACATGAAAAGATTTTTCATAGGGATAGTTATAATCATTCACTATTATGTTTTTATAGTAATATTCCTTCAACCTACCTGTCAGCTTACTACATTTTATGTGTGTTTCCATAACTATTTAGCTTCAGCTTTTGATTATTAGCAGAATATTTCATTTAGGCTTCCTCTTTTGTCAGGGAGTGTTTTTACAGCAATTGGACTGGAGTTTTTGAGATCAATGAATTTTTAGGTCTCCTTGTGTTTTTGTAGTTAGAGCAATTGACAAGAAATTGTCCTTTTCTTTATACCTGCCTTATGTGGCTTCAAAGAGGGTTTGGTTTTTGATATAAAAACGCCATGTTATCATACTCTCCTCATGGAATGCGCTACAAATTATCTAAAATGAGACTCCCCGTGAAACTGATTAGATTACTATCCTCCTTCTTAAATGATCGCGAAATTAAAGTCAGAGTGAACAATGAAATATCTGACAGTGTCCCCCTCGAAGCAGGCACCCCCCAAGGATCCGTCCTAAGCCCCCTCCTATACATCTTTTTCGTAAATGACCTTAGCTTCTTCGATGACAGTGTCCAGGTTTCCCAATTCGCGGATGATAAGGGCCTCTGGGACTCTAACAATACGGCCAATCTGCTCCAAAAACCCCATGCAACGCACTCTTGACAAGCTTGAAGAATGGTGTGCCAAATGGAGAATTAAGCTAAATGCCAATAAAACCCAACGAATAACCTTTACTCGCAAGAAAACTAAACGGGATTTTGACCTAAAACTTATGGATAACACCCTCCCAGAATGCAAAGAAGCGAAATTCCTGGGCATCACCATTGATCAAAAATTGTCCTTCAACAAACATACCGACGACATGGCGAAAAAAGCTACCAAACGAATTAACTTACTGAAAATGCTCAAGGGAACTTCATGGGGAGCCAACCAGTCCACCCTACTCAAACTATACAAATCCTTTGTGCGCCCAGTACTCGAATACAGTGCAATCATACTAACTGACCTCAACCAAACTAATATGGGAAAGCTCCAGAGGGTCCAAAATCACGCGCTTAGAGTTGCCCTACGTGCCCCATGGGGACACACCCATCAAAACACTCCACGACAGGTCCGATATCCCCACCATCAAAGACCGCCTAGCCACCCTGACCACGAAAAATCATCACCGGTTAGCCAACAGCGAACTAATCTCCGAACAGCGAACTAATCTCCGAACTTGGAGGCAATTTGCGAAAGCCGACAAAAGCCCAAAAATTGTAACCAAAACTAAGACCGCTCGAATAAAAAACTAGGGAATGACAAGGTGAACTGCGATCCCCGACGCCCCCGAATACCCCTAAACTAAATTAAAATAAATAAGTCCGCAACCAGCAAAGGGTACAACAGGAAAGAAACACCCCCGGGTGTGGTCTAGTGTGCTAGACCTGTTGCCCTCCCGCTGACAGCCTCGGAAGCTCAACCCCCATTAAACGATCGCGATCCCCGGCACCCTCAACTTCAAATAAACTTAAACTAACCTAAATAAGGCCACTTCCAGCGAAGGACACAACAGGAAAGAAACACCCTCGGGTGTGGTCTAGTGTGCTAGACCTGTTACCGTCCCGCTGCAAACTAGGAAGTTCAGCCCACTTAAAACGCTTGCGACCCCGGCATCTTAAAACTAAATAATAAATAGGGAACGATTGGGGTCCCAAGCACGAGAGTATGTTACTGCTCTTACGAATGTCAAGATTCGTGCATTTCATACTCTCCCCCATTGCGACAAGTACACACAGAGCACAATACCACACGAGAGTATGTTACTGCTCTTACGAATGTAAAGATTCGTGCTTTCCATTCTCTCCTCACACACACAGCAGATACCACAATGACACGCAACTAAAGAGGTACTACTTTTATCTTTACAGTTTATATATTCTAATGAAAACTAATTCTACCTTCTTCTTTTAAGCAGGTACACAGAAGATGTTTTTTTTGACCAGCACCCCAATAACCGCTACAGACAGTCTAACCGTTTATGGAAACAGTCACCCCCATGGTTCCTGAACATCCTCCGCTCCATCCCTAAAAGTGGTCAACCACTTTAAGAGAGGCGAGTGTTTGGTCCTGCGTCCCGCCTCTGCCCATTTTTGTAAGCGCATTGCACATCTTTCTGTCCCAGCCCAATAGGACTACAATGCATGCCTGCCCCCGAACCAGGGAAGTTCGGGTCTTCTTCTTGGTGGTCCCCGAAAGGGGTCGTTGTTGTTTTCCTTCAAAGAGTCCAACTATAACAGAGACAGCCTGAGGCAGATTATACTTGCCAGTGATGGCCATCACTCATAATCATCCTCGAAGCGGCAGACTATACTTGCCCGAAATTCCAGATCGACTGCACCCTCGGGGAGAGGTAGTACCTTTGTGAAAGGACCCAACCTCCCACACTGGTCCTCACCCGAGGGTCCAACCGACATCAGTTAACGAGACCGCCTACCCACAACTGGAGACACCTGCTGAGTACCGGATCCTTTCCTCCTTCAACACGCCTAGACATTCGACAGCCATCCTATACAGTTACAGAGGGTCGAAAGGGGCTTGTCCCCCATACCGTCATCATTTCGACTCTCCTCATAGCCTCTGGTGTGCTAGGAGTCCTAACATGGAAATCATTACAACAAAAAGAGGTGGGAAAAAACCATGCGTTGAGGGACATATGTACACTGTGAAGAAAAAGTATAAAATCTGTAACATGGCGCTGTGTGAAACGTGACCCCCCTATCAACTGTACAGCTATCTTGAAAACAAATGACAATTATGAATGTCCAGTTTTGACGAAGGAGCATTCTCATTTATCTGACGAAAATAGAAGTAGATATTTCTAAATGCAGACAGAACATGAAAGAGATGGCTAGTAAAACAAATGATAAGCCCAACCAGATTTTCACGACAATGCTTTCAACAGTATCTGATGAAGTGAAAGCCCGTCTTCCAAATGCAGATGTAAATAAACGTGTGCTGCGGAGAGCCCGAGCTCTTCATTGACCCAAAGATACACAAACTCTACAGGAACTTGAAATAACTGGTGAGTGGAGCATGACTACAGGTGATATATAAGATATATGCTGAATTACAATCACAACTCCAAAACTTGTGTGATGATAGAGTGTGTGGTCGTAAAACAATTGCTGAATTTCTATGTGGTGTAAGTTACAATCTGTGTGGTGGTCAACCGAATATGTAATCTTGAATACAATGAAATGTGACATAATGAACTAAGAAAAATATATTTTTCTCTTATTATAAATGTAGCATAACAAACTGAGAGAACTGATTTTTGATTGGTCAAATTCAACTAATTTTTTCCTGATTATCAAAAGCTATGAATTCTGTCGGTAAATAGAGTGGTCAAGTAGTAACGAAGGAAGACGGATCTTCTTTCCAGATTATACCTTATGCCCCTCACTTGAATGAGCTCCTTGAGCTTGTTTAAGTGTTGGTTAAAAGGTATTATTTGGATAGAAGACTCCCCAGGCATCAACAACCATGAATTATGTCTGTAAATAGAGTGTCAAGTAGTAACGAAGAAGACGGATCTTCTTTCCAGATTATACCTTATGCCCCTCACTTGAATGAGCTCCTTGAGCTTGTTTAAGTGTTGGTTAAAAGGTATCATTTGGATAGAAGACTCCCCAGGCATCAACAGCCATGAATTCTGTCTAAAAATGTCAAATAACGAGGAAATGGATAGAAGATTCACCCGTCAGTAAAAAATATAACTTGTTTTCTTCAAATACAATAAAAAATAATACATGTAGTGGACATAAGTGAATATTCTCCAAAATTGTGCTTACTTGTGCTATGTATTATAATTGTTTCATTGCTTGTTTTTGTTATATTTTTATGATAACGTTCAATAAATATAAAAAATGGAAATGTTTTTTCTTCATTCCTAAATCACTTCCCCCTCTCCAACTCTTCCAGAGAAAACAAGAAAAAAAAATGTCAAAAAGTACCCTCAAATATATTTTGGCCGAAACGTCCACCCTGTCCAATATTTCTGGCCGAAACGTCCGTGGCCGAAACATCCTAGGCCAAAACAGCCGGGCCGAAACGTCCGTGGCCGAAACGTCCTACATTCCCATGGGACACTGGTACCTGTATGAAACATTACCTCCCCACCCTTTCACCTTTCACATTGTGTATCTGGGTCCTGGGTCCATTTCTGATTTTGATGGTGGAGCCATTGTGGTAAATCCAGTCTGTAGCCTTGGTTTTGGGCATGGGTTGATAAAGGTGGGGGGGGGGGGGGGGGAGGGGTGTGCTCAGCTATTTTTGTGATTCAATTTTCTTAACAAGCACCAAGACCAGGGGACCTGGTACTATTTCTGAGAACAAATGATCATGCACTACTCAAAGTCTGTATAAAATTTCAGGACTATTTTAGCTGAAAAGCACTGCAGTCATGTATTTGGAGGGTCACAATTACCTTCCATTTTTTCAGGGACTGGCAGGGACCTCCCCCCCCCCCCCCCTCCCAGTAACCTGCCAATGAGTGGGATACCCCATTTTGAGCTTTGAAAAGTCAGCGCTAAGGGCGTCAGATGATATGTCCATGACTGAATCACAGGGGCTCATTACAAACAATCACTCAGGAATAAAATAATTTTAAATAAGTAACTGGATACCCTCCATATACTTGTACATATGGGGGTATCCAGTTATATTTATTTTATAATATTATTTTATTCCTGATCATTGTTTGTAATGAGCCCCTCTGATTGAAGTGTGATATCCCCCTCCAAACCTGGAAACCTTGATCTGCTACTGTGGATAGGCACGCCACAAAGATTCTATAACAGGGGCTGTCATAGCCAGTTTTGGGGCTTCAGAAGTGACCCCTATTCCTCACTAGTACACTCTGGTAACTACCCCCTCATCCACCCTAATACTAGCTAGGACTATGCCTCCTCATAGTGGAAACTATTTTGTTTATGAAAATTGCATTAAGCCAATGTTTGGGGTATCCAAAGCTAGAACTTTTTGATGGGCGCCCCCCCCCCCCCCCCCCCCGGCTACGTCATTACAATTGTTGGGTGACCTTATTTCTGTAGTTGGGTACATTAGATTCACAAGTTGGTGTTTTTGTTAACCTACATGAACTGGCATGTACTGATGCAGACTATTGTAGTCCAGTGAATGGTTTATATTAAGTTATAAGTGTATTAACGTACCGAAATTGTGAAATAATCGCGTTTAGACTTATTAATAGTTTGGAACCAGACCAAATGTTGAATATTCAAAGTCAGTGGGTTCATGTGAACCATTTTTTGTTTTTTTTATGAGGACTGCGCGGTGTTCCGTTTTTCTTCACTGTGCTGTCAAAAAGCAAATATGCTAATGACGACGAAGTGATCATTTTTTTCCAACCTACCTAAAATGGAAAGAATATGATTCCATCAACTTACCTGTCTCTGTAATGTTTGCTATCTGTATCACTTCATACAAAAATAACAAATACCCAACGCATCCACACCGCTATTCACTTCATCAGATTCGACGAAGCGTGGTGTTTATTATCGTCATACTGACACACTTTCAATCCAAAGAGGCCGCAATCGATTGAGAGGCCACAGAGGGTAGAGATCGACTTCAAAAAATTGATGGGAATGAATCTGACGTGAGTGTCGTCTCTGGACTGTCAGTATCAACAATCTTGACTAAAGTATTTTATCCCATTCGAAGTTATGTCCCCATCCTCAATAATGTTTTATTATTACCACTTTACCGGGCGTTCTCAAGAATATTAATGAAGTTTAGCGAGGCGGTAAAAGTGCCCATTATAATGTTATATTAATACTCTGATCATATTTTTTGTTACCATTCGCGGTACCCCCTTTGGAAGCCATTTGCGCACCGGTGTTAGTGCAAGACGAGCGAACGCGTAAAAAATTTAATGACGAGATTTCATTCTTGGATAAAATGTCAATGAGTTGGGTCGCTTTGGCCAAACTGAACTCGTTTTCACTTCGTCGAGAATGTCAGTTGGTGGGTTTGGGGTCCAGCGAAATACCGCGTAGCACCTAGCCGAATAAAAAAAAGCGAAATTTAGGCCACATATTTACAATGGCACAGCGGGGGTTCCAATCGGAACCAACCGCCTAGCGAAACATCAACATAAATATGCATGGTAGGGCCTGGGCCTATATCATTATTAATGATGAATTAAAGTGGAATTTCGGAGAATTCATCCGTTTAATGTCCATTTAGGCCCTACGCGATTAAAAAATGGCAAGCATCATAAAATTAATTGACTTATCCATAACCCATGCAGCTTCTAATTCTAATGTTAATCTCCCTGGCTGTGGGTATCATAAATTAGCCTGTGTTTTTATTACAATTAAGAAGATTGGGCAAAGACAATTTTGATAGTTCAAGTGTGAAAATACCAGTAAATCATCAGTGTTTTGTCTATTAACTGTTTGTGTGTGTTCACATGATGATTACAGCTAGGCACCAGTTGTTTATACAACAATTTTCAGATGGCAGAGTCACTGTCTATAAAATTCTGTTTCTTGCCAGATTCAGTAATGAGACTCCCCAAGAAATTGCTCAGATTACTATCCTCTTTCTTAAATGATCGCGAAATTAAAGTCGAGTGAACAATGAAATGTTTGACAGTGCCCCCCCCCCCCCCCCCCTGAAGCAGGCACCCCAAGGATCCGTCCTAAGCCCCCCTCCTTTACATCTTCTATGTAAATGACCTTAATTTCACCGAGGATCGTGTTCAAGTCTCCCAATTCGCGGATGATAAGGGCATCTGGGACTCTAACAATACGGCCAATCTGCACCAAAAACCCCTACAACGCGCTCTCGATGACCTAGAACAATGGTGTGCCAAATGGAGAATTAAGCTGAACGCCAATAAAACCCAACGAATCACCTTTACTCGCAAGACAAATAAACGTGACTTTGATCTAAAACTAACGGATAACACCCTCCCTCCCAGAATGCAAAGAGGCGAAATTCCTGGGCATCACCATTGATCAAAAACTGTCCTTCAACAAACACACCGATGACATGGCGAAAAAAGCCACCAAACGCATTAACTTATTAAAAATGCTAAAGGAAACTTCATGGGGAGCCAACCAGTCCACCCTACTCAAACTATACAAAGCCTTTGTGCGCCCAGTACTGGAATACGGGGCAATCATCCTAACTGACCTCAACCAAACTAATATGGGAAAACTCCAAAAGGTCCAAAATCACGCGCTTAGAGGCGCCCTCCGAGCCCCATGGGACACACCCATCAAAACACTCAACGACAGGGCCGATATCCCCACCATCAAAGACCGCCTAGCCACCTTGGCCGCGAAAAATCATGACCGGCTAGCCGACAGCGAACTAATTTTCGAACTTGGAGCCATTTGCGAAAGCCGACAAAAACCCAAAAATTCTAATCAAAACTAAGACCGCTCGAAAAAACTAAGGAACGGGAAGGTGAACTAACAGGCAGATTAACAGTTTAACTGTGGCCTTCTACCAGAAAGGGCTGCCATCACCGACTCATCTAAAATTACATTGAAACCAGCGAAGGGTAAAACAGGAAAGAAACACCCTCGGGTGTGGTTTAATGTGCTAAACCTGTTACTTTCCCGCTGCAATCTCAATCCAAGTCGCGGAAGCTCAGCCCACATAAAACGGACGCGATCCCCTGCACCTACATATAATCTCAGGTTAACCCAACTAAGGTCGCAACCAGCGAAGGGTACAACAGGAAAGAAACACCCTCGGGTGTGGTTTAGTGTGCTAGACCTATTACCCTCCCGCTGCAGTCTCATTCCCAGCCGGGAAAGCTCAGCCCACATAAAACGCTCGCGATACTCGGCACCTCCAAATAAACTCGAACTAACCTAAATATGGTCGCAACCAGCGAAGGGTACAACAGGAAAGAAACACCCTCGGGTGTGGTTTAGTGTGCTAAACCTGTTACCCTCCCGCTGCAAACTCACTCTCAGCCTATGAAGGTGAGCTAACAGGCAGATTAACGGCTTAACTGTGGCCTTCTACCAGAAAGGGCTGCCTTCACCGACTCAGCTAAAGATTAGATTATAAATTAAACAAAATGTGCTATTTTTTATCTTTTTATATTTTACATATTCTAATGAAAACTAATTCTGCCTTCTTCTTTTAAGCAGGTACACAGAAGATACTTTTTGACCAGCACCCCAATAACCGCTATGGACACTATAACCGTTATGGAAACAGTAACCCCCATGGTTCCTGAACATCCTCCACTCCATCCCCAAAAGTGGTCGACCACTTTAAGGGAGGCGAGCTTTGGTCCTGTGTCCCGCCTCTGCCCCTTTTTGTAAACGCATTGCGCATCTTTTGTCCCAACCCAATAGGATTACAATGCAGGCCTGCCTCCGAACCAGGGAAGTTCGGGTCTTCGTTTTGGTGGTCCCCGAAAGGGGTCGTTGTTGTTTTTCTTCAAAGAGTCCAACCAAACAGACACAGCCTGAGGCAGATTATACTTGCCAGTGATGGCCATCACTCAATATCATCTCCGAAGTGGCAGGCTATTCTTGCCTGAAAATCCAAATCGACTGCACCCTCGGGGAGAGTAGAACCTTTGTGAGAGGACCCAACCTCTCACACTGGTCCTCACCCGAGGGTTCAACCGACATCAGTCAAAGAGACCATCACGCCACAACCGGTGACACCTGCCGAGTACCTGAACCTGTTCCTCCTTCAACACGAGTAGACATGTGGAAATTAGTCATTTACAGTCACTGGGGGTCGAAAGGGGCTTGTTCCCCATACCGTCCCTGCGCGCCTTTGGCGCGTGAAACCATTCCATTCGATTCAATAATGGCCATCGTTATCACAGAATATTCACACATCTGACTTCAGAGCGTGAACACCTGAGCAGCAATGGAACTACCGGGCAGACTAGTGAAAGCCATCTCAGCTCTGGGCGTCTCATGCCCTATCTCCTGGACTATCCAGGAAATAGGCTTAAGCGTTCATCTGAAGCTGGAATTCCAAGTTGATAACATCACAACACCACCCTCTTCGGGGAGAGGTAGCACTTTTGTTGAGAGGACCCCCTCTCAGTCTGGTCCTCACCCGAGGGGGCACGGAGACCCTGAAAAGATAAAAAGAAGAAGAGTCCATGACCAAGCGTAGGGACGCCCGGCGCTTGGAGGCCTTCCGGAATAAGAAGAGAGAGGTGAGTGAAGGGATGAAGGTTCTGGAGGCAGCCGCCAGTTCCCTTCCTCATCCCACTGGCACACCCAACCAACTGCCGGCCCCCGAGCCGGAGCAGTTGGATGGGAACGTCCGGTGGAGATTGAGGAGGAACTGGAAGTTGCATTTTCACCACCTCCCACCCCCTCACTCTCCTGTTCCTTCACTGCCGGATAGCCCGGGCAAGGGAGACACAGCGGAACAGCCACCACAGACCTCAGTCACCATTAGCAGAGAGAGCATAATGAAACAAATTGAGAAAAGTAACCAAATCATCGCCGGGTCAAAAGATCACATGAAACACGCCAAAGAAATCTCCAAATGGGCCTTTACCACGCTCAGACATGACACAACACTCTTACAGTAACTAAGGGGCGAAAGGGGCTTGCTTGCCCACGCCGTCCCTGTGCGCCTTCGGCGCGCAAAAACCATTTCATTTCGGATTCAATAATGGTTATGAACGACAACTCAGCAACTTACATCAATAGCAACCCACAACTCCCATCCGAAATCCTTGATCTAATAATCGCCAGCGACTCTGATAAATCACATCGACGATCACTGGGTCGGCGAAGATGACCTAGGCAGCGACCACCTCCCGGTCCATGCCTCACCCAAATTAGGCAAGGGCCCCCGCAGGTATCCCCCCCATCCTCCGAAGGAACTTCAGGAAAATTAACTGGAACCTCTACCGCGACGTCATAGATGTCAAACTCCCAAACAGCTCCCCATCAAATGCAAGGGAACTTGAAGCCCAATGCGAGGGCATTGAAAAGAACATCAACTCAACCCTAAATGAAATATGCCCCAAAGAAGAAGTGCGTCCCTGGAGAAGCTCTATCTCGGGCGACACTCTCTCGCGAATCAAAATTACCTGATATGAATTAGGTTAGACCTAGAAGAAAACGCAGCCGCAAATGGTCATATTGTATCGAAAGGAGGCGCGGTGGCGTTGCGATAGCCGGTTCTCGTCAGATCACCGAAGTTAAGCAACGTCGAGCCCGGTTAAATCCTTGGATTGGTGACCGTCTGAACGATCGATTCGGACTCCCGCGTTGTGTCCTTGGGCAAGGCACTTCACCCAGGGTACGGGACAAGTCGCCGTCGGACGGGGAGTTGTCCCGATCTTTACGGCGAGTTGTCCCGTTTTTTGTTTTTCAAAAAATGTAATTTATTCTTAATTTATTCTATTGAAATACTGTTAATTTTATCGTTTACTTGCCTGTAGTGTAGAGTATTTTTACAGATAAATCCAACCTCCGTGAATTGAAAAAAAAAAACAGAATTAAATCCAGTTAAATCCATGTTTTATGAAAGTACCAATGTTGAACTAAACTGTTCATTCAACATTTTCATAAGAATGAGATTGTTGAAAATAAAATCGTCAGCTTTTACATTGTATTTTTTTCACAAAGAGTTGGGATTGCAGTTTGCTCAATAAATTTCTATTCCAGTACAATCCCTGGTAAGTATCACAATACTGTAGGTTTTAGATTTTGAAACAGGCAAATAATTGTTTTGATAAATAAATAAATAAATAAATAAATAAATAAATAAATAAATAAATAAATAAATAAATAAATAAATAAATAAATATTTTATGGTAATTTATGAACCTTTGTTTGCAGACAGAAGCTGAGAATGTGTAATTCAGGGTGCAAGCATCAGATCTGAAACTGACGTCCGATCAAAATATACGAAGATGGCCCAAAAGATACAGAAATATATTGGGATGCCTATATGTCAGATCCACCTTCATTGTCTACAGCAGCCTTTTTAAAGAAATGTCCAGCTGTCTATATAAAGTAGTTCTTCCATAATGGATATCAAACATAGGGGCCTACATTTGTACTTCAATCTTTATATATTTTTGCACAAATTATATCTTTTGTGAATTATAGTAATTTTCAAATAATATAGAATTCTATAAATTTATTTTGTATCTGAATTAACATGAAAATGGTCTTTTCGGACCATTTTCATGTGAATTCACAGATATAAAATAAGGGAGTGATTATTACCACATACATATGTGGTAATAAGCAGTCCCCCAGGGAAAGCATTAGTACCACATACGTATAATAATTTCCAAAGAACAGGTGCATGCTGTACCCCTTTGTCTAAGCACGATCTGTAAAAGAGTAAATTTGCTTGAAAATGTATTAATTAACTAGAGAAACAGAATTTACTGCACTCAGTAAATTTAAGTCTGTGTGAAAAGGGTTAAAGTATCAGGAATAAACTGTACAGAAGGAGAATTTATGGAGGCTTATTTTCAGGAGTAAATTATTTTCAAACAAATCAGAAATGGATTTTCGTTAATAGTATTTACAGATATTCATACAGCAATCAGAACATTTTTTTATAAGAAACCAGAAAAGGCATATGTGTGACCAGCATTCAAAGGGTTCGATACACGAATCAGAAGTGGACATTTTTGGCTCTGCCCACCAAGCTGATTGATGAAATACGTTCATGAACTTTTGAAATGCATTCCCCAGTCTCTCTGAATAATATGCACTGGATGACCTTGGTGACCTCTTTCAGGCGGACCATATATTGAACCTCCAGCAATTTTTAAATCAGTTGGTATAGTCCCATGTATACACCTACTTTAAAGAAATGGCCCCACCAACTACAGATCTGTCATTTTGGGCGATGATAGCAAATATTTATTATGATTTAGAAGCCTCTAAGGCAGTCAGCCTACTATATCACACACAAGCTCAAACTAGCTGAAAAAACAAAGATGAGTGCAAACTGGTTGTTGGTAACCAGCATGCGAAAACGAATAGAGATAGGACGATTCGTATTTGAGTTATCGAGCCGACAAAGGGTGCATAGACTCTATATTGGGGATAGTGCCATAAAAAACTTAAAAGCCCCAAGAGCTCGTTTAAAGGCCTACCCTTAAGAGCATCTAGTGCACTAAACAAGGCATACATAAAATAAGATGGTGGAATCTTGAATCATGGCATTTGCGTAAAGAGTGGCAATATGGCAGGAAGCGTGCAAAAGGTTCTACCGTCATAAGTTAAATGATGTTGTTTGATCATCGCGGTGAAGTATGAAGAGGGTTAAAGACAGACCATTTAAATATTCCATTTCATTAATTCATAATTGTGATAAGTGTTTCGAGAGAGCCGCTTACCACTCGGCCCGAAACCTGTTGATCTTGAGTTATGATTGAGAATGAAAAAAAAAAAAATAAAAAATGCAATGAAAGGTGAAGGGTTATTTATTCAACTACAATTAATCAAGTGTTGTAAGATAGATCAGTATAATAAACAAATTTTCTTGCCACTCAAAGGGTTTTTTTCAACTTGGTTTGGGGATGGAATTTAATTCTGATCTGACAGCTGATAAGAGTAAATATGTGTCAGGCTGTCATCTATAGCAACTTCTCTCTAATTTGAGTGTTTACATTATTCTCTTGTGTATATAAATATAAACAGCTATTTCTTTATGATGCTTTTCTGTTACAAAGAAATTAGGGGGGTATAAAAAACTCTGTGGCCCAATGGACCACTCCCAAAGGTTCCCTGATAACATAGCTGGGCCAGTACTTGTGACAGGCTACCAGAGTGCCAAACAGCCCCAGGACAGATTATTTATTTATTTATTGGTGTGTAAGGTCACATATTTCTGCATAATGGCTAATCAGGACCACGACAGTTTTACGGGTGGGGGAAGCCGTAGTACCCGGATAGAACCACCAAGCAACGGCGAGCAACTGTCAGTTCCCCAACATACTAATTCCACACAAGCAGGGTTAGCATTGGTTGAAGACAGGTGCACCATCGACGCGCAGTACGCCTTAATACACAGCGTCACCGTGCCCCCACGTGGGCAATGGGGGTGAATTGTCTTTCCCAAGGGCACAACGTGGTTGCCGCAGGTGGGATTCGAACCGAGGACCTCTCGCCCTGCAGCCTGCACCTCTACCAACTCAGCCACCGCGCCCCAGGACAGATGATTTGTTTTTGAGTTATCGTCAAGACAAAATGAAGGGGATAGAAAATATTCATACAGGAATCAGAACATTCTTATAAGAAACAAAAAATGGCATATATGTGACCAGCATTCAAAGGGTTTGATACACGAATCAGAAATGGATATTTTTGTCTCTGCCCACTAATTTTAGTGATGAAATACACTCATAAACTTTAGAAATGCATTAAGGTGTAATAAAATGCATTTCCCAGTCTTTCTGAATAATGCCCCCATACTAAGATCTTCAGAGGGTTAAAATATTCCCTTTAAATACTCCATTTTAATCCTTTAAATGGGGGCGCATTGGCTCAGTTGGCAGAGGTGCAGTCTGCAAGGCGTGAGGTCCTCACTCTGTCCTTGGGCAAGTCATTTCACCCCATTGCCCACGTGGGTGCATGGTGGCGATGTGTTCTAAAGCGTACTGCACATCGATTGTGCACCCGTCTTCAACCAATGCTAACCCTGCTTGTGTGGAGTTAGTATGTGGGGGATCTGACAGTTGCTCGTTGTTGCCCGGTGGTTCTTCCCGGGTACTCCGATTTCCTCCACCTAAAAAACTGTCGGGGTCATGATTAGCCACTGTGCAGAAATATGTGACATTAAACGCCAATAAATAAATAATCCTTTATAAAATGAGCTCAATCCAATAAAGGGTCATAAGCTATGTTTTTTCAAGCAAAAATGAAAAGGTAATTAAAACTGAATAGACGTTTCTGTGAATAATGTTGACCGGTTTTCGCTGTTATGTTCGCTAAAAGATTAAGAATCCCTTACTTTGGAAGGCACACTGAAAAGGTGTCCCATTCCACATAGAATTAAATGTTAAGAAAATAAAGCGAAAAACATTAAGTTTCTCAGCTGACAGTACCTGCTTTTGCACTCCGGAGGGATGGAACGGCACAAATCAGAGACATTCTCTTAATGGCACTTTGACACCAAAAGTTTCTGCACTCTCGGTGAGGCCGAGATGAGCGCAGTGAAAGACTATAGAACTCCTCTAACAAATTAATTTTAAACAGTCTTAGCACTAACACAGTTAACAGTACAGTCGACCATGCCAGTATTGCATTGTTACCGGCACCTTGACAGTTTTGTGATAGGTTTCAACAATTATTCAGTGCAGTTTTATTAAAAGGGTTAACTTTATTCTGCCTGAAATGAAATATGTGCAATCCACATTGAAGTCTTGAGAGGGGTTAAAAGCATTGAACTGAATAAGATAGGTTTCAACAATTATTCAGTAGAGTTTTATGGAAAGGGTTAACTTTATTCTGCCTGAAATAAAATATGTGCAATCCACATAGAAGTCTGGACAGGGTTAAAAGCAGTGAACTGAATAATTTACAATTTATTTCCTTGCAAGGCAAAGGGTTTCTCTCAGTTTAGTTTCAGGAACTAACATCCCATAATGATGACAAGGTCAGATTTCATTTTGACAGCTTACTCCACTGGTGTTTACATAGTCTCCAGTGTGAACATAACATTGTATTGCTTGGGGAGAATTTACTGCATCAGGAAATTGGAGGCTGTGAAAACCCTGTGGCCTACTGGGCCATACTCAAAAAAATGTGATTTCCAGCAATTCTGAAAAATGCACTCAATGACCCCTAGTTGACCTCCGTGACCTTGACCCATATTTTGAACCTCCATCGAGTATCGACTCATTTGGTGTTGGTCCCAGGTCTGTAGGTCATACCATGCCAGAGATATGGGAGTGACCCATGTTCAAAATTTTGGCCATGCCCACTTTTTTTACGTAAAAATGCATGTGTGTATGTCAGGAATACTTTAAGGGTAAAAAAATGTGATTTCCAGCAATTCTGAAAAATGCACTCAATGACCCCTAGGTGACCTCTGTGACCTTGACCCATATTTTGAATCTCCATCAAGTGTCAACTCATTTGGTGTTGGTCGCAGGTCCATACGTCATACCACGCCTTAGATATGGGCATGACCCACTTTCAAAAATTTTGCCCACGCCCACTTTTTGTTACGTCAAAATGCATGTGTGTACGTCAGAAATAGTTTAGGGGGTCAAAAAATGTGATTTCCAGCAATTCTGAAAAATGCACTCAATGACCCCTAGTTGACCTCCGTGACCTTGACCCATATTTTGAACCTACATCGAGTGTCGACTCATTTGGTGTTGGTCCCAGGTCCGTAGGTCATACCATGCTTGAGATATGGGCGTGACCCACTTTCAAAAAATTTGGCCCACGCCCACTTTTTTTTACATCAAAAAGCATGTGTGTACGTCAGGAATGCTTTAGGGGGTAAAAAAATATGGTTTTCAGCAATTCTGAAAAATGCACTCAATGACCCCTAGGTGACCTCTGTGACCTTGACCCATATTTTGAATCTCCATCAAGTGTCGACTCATTTCGTGTTGGTCCCAGGTCCATATGTCATGCCATGCCTGAGATATGGGCATGACCCACTTTCAAAAAAATTGGCCACGCCCACTTTTTTCACGTCAAAATGCATGTGTGTCCGTCAGGAATGCTTTAAGGGGTCAAAAAATGTGATTTCCAGCAATTCTGAAAAATGCACTCAATGACCCCTAGATGATCTCCATGACCTTGACCCATATTTTGAACCTCCATCGAGTGTCGACTCATTTGGTGTTGGTCCCAGGTCTGTAGGTCATACCACGCCTGAGATATGGGCGTGACCCACTTTCAAAACACCCCTACAGGCACCCCTGATACCCCAGGAGTCTGAAAAACATAGGTGACCGAGAACTTGTGGCTATCTAGCAGCATGCCAAAAATCAACGAGATAGGGCAATTCGTTTTCGAATTATCTTGCGGACAAAAAAGTGATGAGAAGACAGAAGACAGAAGAAGAAGAAGAAGAAAAAAAAAAAAGAAGAAAAAAAGAAAAGAAAAAGAAACCGTGCAAAAACAATAGTCTGTGTGTTTCACACAGACTAATTATTGTCAATGATTTCAACGAAGTCTGTCACTCTGATTAATCTTGTTAGTAACTATTATTAGTCTGTGTGAAACACACAGACTATTGTTTTTGCACGGTTTCTTTTTCTTTTTTTTTTTCTTCTTTTTTTCTTCTTCTTCTTCTCCTGTCTTCTGTCTTCTCATCACATTTCTTGACCCCCTAAAGCATTCCTGAAGTACACACATGCATTCTGACGTAAAAATAGTGAGCGTGGCCAAAATTTTTGAAAGTGGGTCACGCTCATATCTCAAGCATGGTATGACATATGGACCTGGGACCAACACCAAATGAGTCGACTCTCGATGGAGATTCAAAATATGGGTCAAGGTCACAGAGGTCACCTAGGGGTCATTGAGTGCATTTTTCAGAATTGCTGGAAATCACATTTTTTGACCCTTAAAGTATTCCTGACATGGCCAAAATTTTGAACGTGGGTCACTCCCATATCTCAGGCATGGTATGACCTACAGACCTGGGACCAACACCAAATGTGTCGATACTCGATGGAGGTTCAAAATATGGGTCAAGGTCACGGAGGTCAACTAGGGGTCATTGAGTGCATTTTTCAGAATTGCTGGAAATCACATTTTTTTGAGTATGGCCCAGTAGGCCACTGGGTTTTCACAGCCTCCAATTTCCTGATACAGTAAATTCTCCCCAAGCAATACGATGTTATGTTCACACTGGAGACTATGTAAACACCAGTGGAGTAAGCTGTCAAAATGAAATCTGACCTTGTCATCATAATGGGATGTTAGTTCCTGAAACTAAGTTGAGAGAAACCCTTTGCCTTGCAAGGAAATAAATTGTAAATTATTCAGTCCACTGCTTTTAACCCTCTCCAGACATCTATGTGGATTGCGCATATTTTATTTCGGGCAGAATAAAGTTAACCCTTTCCATAAAACTGCACTGAATAATTGTTGAAACCTATCTTATTCAGTTCAATGCTTTTAACCCCTCTCAAGACTTCAATGTGGATTGCACATATTTTATTTCAGGCAGAATAAAGTTAACCCTTTCCATAAAACAGCACTGAATAATTGTTGAAACCTATCACAAAACTGTCAGGGTGCCGGTAACAATGCAATACTGGCATGGTCGACTGTACTGGTAACTGTGTTAGTGCTATGACTGTTTAAAACTAATTTGTTAGAGGAGTTCTATAGTCTTTCACCGCGCTCATCTCGGCCTCACCGAGAGTGCAGAAACCTTTGGTGTCAAAGTGCCATTAAGAGAATGTCTCTGATTTCTGCCGTTCCATCCCTCCTGCGTGCAAAAGCAGATACTGTCAGCTGAGAAACTTAATGTTTTTCGCTTTATTTTCATAACATTTAATTCTATGTGGAATGGGATACCTTTTCAGTGTGCCTTCCAAAGTAAGGGATTCTTAACCCTTTAGCGAACATAACAGCGAAAACCGGTCAACATTATTCACAGAAACGTCTATTCAGTTTTAATTACCTTTTCATTTTTGCTTGAAAAAACATAGCTTATGACCCTTTATTGGATTGAGCTCATTTTTTAAAGGATTATTTATTTATTGGCGTTTAATGTCACATATTTCTGCACAGTGGCTAATCATGACCACGACAGTTTTTTAGGTGGAGGAAGTCGGAGTACCCGGGAAGAACCACTGGGCAACAACGAGCAACTGTCAAATCCCCCACATACTAACTCCACAAGCAGGGTTAGCATTGGTTGAAGACGGGTGCAGTACGCTTTAGAACACATCGCCACCATGCACCCACTTGGGCAACGGGGTGAAGTGGCTTCCCCAAGGACAGAGTGAGGACCTCACGCCTTGCAGCCTGCACCTCTGCCAACTGAGCCACTGCGCCCCCATTTAAATGATTAAAATGGAGTATTTAAAGGGAATATTTTAACCCTCTGAAGATCTTAATATGGGGGCATTATTCAGAAAGACTGGGAAATGCATTGTATTACACCTTAATGCATTTCTAAAGTTTATGAGTGTATTTCATCACTCAAATTAGTCGGCAGAGACAAAAATATCCATTTCTGATTCGTGTATCAAACCCTTTGAATGCTGGTCACATATATGCCATTTCTGGTTTCTTATAAAAATGTTCTGATTCCTGTATGAATATTTTCTATCCCCTTCCTTTTGTCTTGACGATAACTCAAAAACAAATCATCTGTCCTGGGGGCGCGGTGGCTGAATTGGTAGAGGTGCAGGCTGCAAGCCAAGAGGTCCTCGGTTCGAATCCCACCTGCGGCAACCGCATTGTGTCCTTGGGCAAGACAATTCACCCCCATTGCCCACGTGGGGGCACGGTGGCGCTGTGTATTAAGGCGTAGTGCACGTCGATGGTGCACCTGTCTTCAACCAATGCTAACCCTGCTTGTGTGGAATTAGTATGTTGGGGAGCTAACAGTTGCTCGCCGTTGCATGGTGGTTCTCTCCGGGCATTACGGCTTCCTCCACCCGTAAAACTGTCGTGGTCATGATTAGCCATTATGCAGAAATATGTGCCCTTACACACCAATAAATAAATAAATAATCTGTCCTGGGGCTGTTTGGCGGTATCCGGACAAAATACCACGGACAGAATACCCTTAGGACATAATACCCTTAAACAAAATACCCTTAGGACATAATACCCTCAATGGGTAGGACAAAATACCCTTGGACAAAATACCCTCAGACCAAATGTATATAAAGTTGGATTTGGGGGTGGGGGGGGGGGGGGGGTGGGGGCAGGGTAATTGCATCTAAGGCACTAGCCGGTGTTTTGTTTGAAATAACAAGTACCAATATTTTTAATTTTTTTATTAAACTAAATAGATATGAAGCACGATACCAATGGCAGATAGCAAATGAATATGAAGCACAATATAAATGGCAGATAGCACAGAACATGAAACAAATCAAAAATGAAGTACAAAACAAAGATTTTTAACAAATTTTATTTCTTATGATATATCTAATAATAATTTGGTGAGGAATAAATAAGTGGGTTTTTAACAAATCTTATTTCTTATGAAATATCTAATAATAATTTGGTGAGGAATAAATAAGTGAATTTTGATATTTTTAATGAATGAATTCTTTATTCCTAACTTAATGATTTACGCCCTCTCAGACAAGATATGAATCTGAATATGAAAATTTACCTATGTATTTCTCACCAAAATATCATTATTTGATATTTTATAAGAAATTTAAAATATTTAAGTCATTTTATCTTGTTTGACAGAGCTCAGAATGCTTTGCCAAACAAGATAAGATGACTTAAATTCCAATTCCTTATGAAATATCTGATAATTATAATTTTGTGAGGAACAAATAAGTGAATTTTGATATTTTCAACAAATTAATTATTTATTTCTAACTTAATGATTTGCGCTCTCTGAGACAAGATATGAATATGAATATGAAAATTTACCTATGTAATTCCCACCAAAATATTATTATTTGATATTTTATAAGAAAAAAAAAGAATGTAGAAAGTAATGTGGAGGAACCGAAACACTGATAGAAGAATGTAGAAAGTAATGGAAAAAATTACAAGAGCCAGCTTGAACCCCCCCCCCCCCCTCCCCAAAATCCAACTTTATATACATTTGGTCTGAGGGTATTTTGTCCGAGGGTATTTTGTCCGAGGGTATTTTGTCCTTCCCATTGAGGGTATTATGTCCTAAGGGTATTTTTTTGAGGGTATTATGTCCTAAGGGTATTTTGTCCGAGGGTATTTTATCCTACAATCTGTTTGGCATACTGGTAGCCTGTCACAAGTACTGGCCCAGCTATGTTATCAGGGAACCTTTGGGAGTGGTCCATTGGGCCACAGATTTTTTATACCCCCTAATTTCTTTGTAAAAGAAAAGCATCATAAAGAAATAGCTGTTTATATTTATATATTCACAAGAGAATAATGTAAACAATCAAATTAGAGAGAAGTTGCTATAGATGACAGCCTGACACATATTTACTCTCATGAGTTGTCAGATCAGAATTAAATTGCATCCCCAAACCAAGTTGAAAAAAACCTTTAGGTGGCAAGAAAATTTGTTTGTTATACAGATCTATCTTACAACACTTGATTAATTGTAGTTGAATAAATAACCCTTCACTTTCATTGCATTTTTTAATTTTTTTTTCATTCTCAATCATAACTCAAGATCAACAGGTTTCGGGCCAAATGGTAAGCGGCTCTCTCGAAACACTTATCACAATTATGAATTAATGAAATGGAATATTTAAATGGTCTGTCTTTAACCCACTTCATACTTCACCGCCCTCTTCATACTTCACCGCGAAGATCAAACAACATCATTTAACTTATGACGGTAGAACCTTTTGCACGCTTCCTGCCATATTGCCACTCTTTACGCAAATGCCATGATTCCAGATTCCACCATCTTATTTTATGTATGCCTTGTTTAGGGCACTAAATGCTCTTAAGGGTAGGCCTTTAAACGAGCTCTTGGGGCTTTTAAGTTTTTTATGGCACTATCCCAATATAGAGTCTATGCACCCTTTGTCGGCTCGATAACTCAAACACAAATCGTCCTATCTCTATTCGTTTTGGCATGCTGGTTACCAACAACCAGTTTGCACTCATCTTTGTTTTTTTCAGCTAGTTTGAGGCCTTGTGTGTGATACAGTAGGCTGACTGCCTTAGAGGCTTCTAAATCATAATAAATATTTGATATCATTTGCTATCGCCCAAAAATGACAGATCTGTAGTTGGTGGAGCCATTTCTTTAAAGTAGGTGTATACATGGGACTATACCGACTGATTTAAAAACTGCTGGAGGTTCAATATATGGTCCGCCTGAAAGAGGTCACCAAGGTCATCCAGTGCATATTATTCAGAAAGACTGGGGAATGCATGTCTTTATACCTTAATGCATTTCAAAAAGTTCATGAACGTATTTCATCACTCAGCTTGATGGGCAGAGCCAAAGATGTCCACTTCTGATTCGTGTATCGAACCCTTTGAATGCTGGTCACATATATGCCTTTTCTGGTTTCTTATAAAAAAATGTTCTGACTGCTGTATGAATATCTGTAAATACTATTAACGAAAATCCATTTCTGATTTGTTTGAAAATAATTTACTCCTGAAAATAAGCCTCCATAAATTCTCCTTCTGTATAGTTTATTCCTGATACTTTAACCCTTTTCACACAGACTTGAATTTACTGGGTGCAGTAAATTCTGTTTCTCTAGTTTTATATGTTATATTATTATATGTTATATGGAACCTGTCTTGTTATATAAGTCATGAGTATTAATAAAGATAATTTAATCCTCTGTCGCGTGTTACTTATCAATTACTACTCCACGGCGACTTATCCCGACGGCGACTTGTCCCGACGGCGACTCGTCCCACCTCGGGTATGGCGAGTTGTCCCGACGGCGAGTTGTCCCGTTCCCCTCCACCCCGATTGTCCACATGGGGGCACGATGACACCGTGTACTAAGGCGTACTGCACGTCGATGGTGCGCACGTCTTCAACCAATCTGACCCTGCCTGTGCTGCAGTGCGCCGGGAGTTACGATGTTGGGGAGCAGGCAGCTACTCGTCGTAGCTCGGTGGTTCTCTCCGGGTACTCCTGTAAAACTGCCATGGTCATGATTAGCCATCGTGCATAAGTATGTGACCGTAAACACCAATAAATAATAATAAATATATATTGTATCGTAAAAATGATTCTTGCTACCACCGGTAGTTTTGTCAACTTTTTATACTGGCAGCAAACCAAAAGAAACTAGATCGAGTTATTTGTGTGCAAAGCACACAATGGTGTATCCACACATTTCTTTAGCAACACCTTAGCATAGTCTTAACGTTTCGAATTAATACCCAAAGCGCCTTTCGATGAAAACTGATTTTCTAACGATAAAAGTGGTTCCACTGGAACCACCTGGGGCAAAATCAAAATTCCAAAACCTCATTGCAGATCTAGAAATGTTACCTGAACACATTAGCATAGTTTAAACGTTTCGAATTAAATACCCTAAGAGCCTTTTGATGAAAACTGATTTTCTAACAATAAAAGTGGTTCCACTTGAACCACCGGGGGCAAAATCAAAATTCAGAAACCTTCATGTACATCTAGAGATGTTACCTGAACACATTAGCATAGTTTAAATGTTTCGAATTGAATACCCTAGGAGCCTTTCGATGAAAACTGACTTTCTAACGATAAAAGGGGTTCCCACCGGGGGCAAAATCAAAATTCTGAAACCTTCATGCACATCTAGAGATGTTACCTGAACACATTAGCATAGTTTAAACGTTTCGAATTGAATACCCTAGGAGCCATTCGATGAAAACTGATTTTCTAACGATAAAAGTGGTTCCACTAGAACCTCCGGGAGCCGAATCAAAATTCCGAAAACTTAATGCACATCCAGAGTTGCTAGGTGATCATATCACAGAGGTCGCAGGTACTCCTGGAAGTCGAGCATTATTCCTGAGTAATAAAGGTGGACTCCTAAAATAATTTTACGAACTTCTGATGAATATATATATTACAAGTTTATTTTCACTTTTTAAACAATCACTCCATTCTCAAAATACTATTCACAAATCAGTCTCAATATATTACACGTCACTTGTTAAACCCTGAAAAATAGAATTAAAACAACATAAGCACCTATAAGTACGCATATCATGGAGGATAACCCTTTAACAAAAAAAAAAAGGTAAAGTAATCGATTCATTGTTGATCTGATTGCAATGCGCTCAGGGTTTCAACGCCGATCACATTGCAAGAAGAGCAACAATTAAAAGAAACGAAAATATAAGTAATTTAAATAATCTTACCATTTCGAAAAGACTTAGGTTCTCAAAAAGAAACTCCAATGATCAGACAAAATGTCAACATCCTCCATGACAGGTACTTTTGCTAACTTTGAATGTCAAACCGAGATTCCCCAAAACAAAAGAATTTCCCGCCAGAACTACCAACAAGCTTACTACCAGAGAACAGGAGAACAGTGAACTCACAATGAGTAACCCTTCAACCGACAAGATCCAAGACGCATTAAGCTGACGCGCGCAAGAAAGCTGTACCTATAATAAATAAACATTAGTAGATCAGGCTGTAAATAAAATATTAAATTAGTTACCACAAAAAAATAGAATTTGCTCACTACCACAATCACATTAGCATAGTTTAAGGATTTCGAATTAAATACCCAAGGAGCCTTTCGATGAAAACTGATTTTCTAACGATAAAAGTGGTTCCACTGGAACCACCGGGGGCAAAATCAAAATTCCGAAAACTTCATGCACATCTAGAGATGTTACCTGAACACATTAGCATAGTTTAAGCATTTCGAATTAAATACCCTAGGAGCCTTTCGATGAAAACTGATTTTCTAACGATAAAAGTGGTTCCACTGGAACCACAGGGGGCAAAATCAAAATACCGAAACCCTCATGCACATCTAGAGATGTTACCTGAACGCATTAGCATAGTTTAAACATTTCGAATTAAATACCCTAGGAGCCTTTCGATGAAAACTGATTTTCTAACGATAAAAGTGGTTCCACTGGAACCACCGGGGGCAAAATCAAAATTCCGAAACTTTCATGCACATCTAGAGTTGCTACCTGAACACATTAGCATAGTTTAAACGTTTCGAATTAAATACCCTAGGAGCCTTTCGATGAAAAATGATTTTCTTACGATAAAAGTGGTTCCACTGGAACCACCTGGGGCAAAATCAAAATTCCAAAACCTTCATGAACATCTAGAGTTGCTACCTGAACACATTAGCATAGTTTAAACGTTTCGAATTGAATACCCCAGGAGCCTTTCTATGAAAACTGATTTTCTAACGATAAAAGTGGTTCCACTGGAACCACCGGGGGCAAAATCAAAATTCCGAAACCTTCATGCACATCTAGAGATGTTACCTGAACACATTAGCATAGTTTAAACGTTTCGAATTGAATACCCTAGGAGCCTTTCGATGAAAACTGACTTTCTACGATAAAAGTGGTTCCACTGGAACCACCGTGGGCAAAATCAAAATTCCGAAAACTTCATGCACATTTAGAGATGTTACCTGAACACATTAGCATACTTTAAATGTTTCGAATAGAATACCCTAGGAGCCTTTCGATGAAAACTGATTTTCTAACGATAAAAGTGGTACCACTGGAACCACCGGGGGAAAAATTCAAATTCCGAAACCTTCATGCACACCTAGAGATGTTACCTGAACACATTAGCATAGTTTAAACGTTTCGAATTAAATACCCTAGGAGCCTTTCGATGAAAACTGATTTTCTAATGATAAAAGTGGTTCCACTGGAACCACCGGGGGCAAAATCAAAATTCCGAAACATTCATGCACATCTAGAGTTGCTACCTGAACACATCAGCATAGTTTAAACGTTTCAAAATAGAATACCCTAGGAGCCTTTCGATGAAAACTAATTTTCTAACAATAAAAGTGGTTTCACTGGGACCACCGGGGGCAAAATCAAAATTTTCAAACCTTCATACACATCTAGAGATGTTACCTGAACACATTAGCATAGTTTAAATGTTTCGAATTAAATACCCTAGGAGCCTTTCGATGAAAACTGATTTTCTAACGATAAAAGTGGTTCCACTGGAACCAAAGGGGGCAAAATAAAAATTCCGAAACCTTCATGCACATCTGGAGATGTTACCTGAACACATTAGCATAGTTTAAACGTTTCGAATTGAATACCCTAGGAGCCTTCCGATGAAAACTGATTTTCTAATGATAAAACTGGTTCCACTGGAACCACCGTGAGCAAAATAAAAATTCCGAAACCTTCATGCACATTTAGAGATGTTACCTGAACACATTAGCATAGTTTAAACGTTTCGAATTAAATACCCTAGGAGCCTTTCGATGAAAAATGATTTTCTTACGATAAAAGTGGTTCCACTGGAACCACCGGGGGCAAAATCAAAATTCCAAAACCTTCATGCACATCTAGAGATGTTACCTGAACACATTAGCATAGTTTAAACGTTTCAAATTCAATACCCTAGGAGCTTTTCAATGAAAACTGATTTTCTAACGATAAAAGTGGTTCCACTGGAACCACAGGGGGCAAAATCAAAATACCGAAACCTTCACGCACATCTAGAGATGTTACCTGAACGCATTAGCATAGTTTAAACATTTCGATTTTCTAACGATAAAAGTGGTTCCACTGGAACCACCGGGGGCAAAATCAAAATTCCGAAAACTTCATGCACATCTAGAGATGTTACCTGAACACATTAGCATAGTTTAAGCATTTCGAATTAAATACCCTAGGAGCCTTTCGATGAAAACTGATTTTCTAACGATAAAAGTGGTTCCACTGGAACCACAGGGGGCAAAATCAAAATACCGAAACCCTCATGCACATCTAGAGATGTTACCTGAACGCATTAGCATAGTTTAAACATTTCGAATTAAATACCCTAGGAGCCTTTCGATGAAAACTGATTTTCTAACGATAAAAGTGGTTCCACTGGAACCACCGGGGGCAAAATCAAAATTCCGAAACTTTCATGCACATCTAGAGTTGCTACCTGAACACATTAGCATAGTTTAAACGTTTCGAATTAAATACCCTAGGAGCCTTTCGATGAAAAATGATTTTCTTACGATAAAAGTGGTTCCACTGGAACCACCTGGGGCAAAATCAAAATTCCAAAACCTTCATGAACATCTAGAGTTGCTACCTGAACACATTAGCATAGTTTATACGTTTCGAATTGAATACCCCAGGAGCCTTTCTATGAAAACTGATTTTCTAACGATAAAAGTGGTTCCACTGGAACCACCGGGGGCAAAATCAAAATTCCGAAACCTTCATGCACATCTAGAGATGTTACCTGAACACATTAGCATAGTTTAAACGTTTCGAATTGAATACCCTAGGAGCCTTTCGATGAAAACTGACTTTCTACGATAAAAGTGGTTCCACTGGAACCACCGTGGGCAAAATCAAAATTCCGAAAACTTCATGCACATTTAGAGATGTTACCTGAACACATTAGCATACTTTAAATGTTTCGAATAGAATACCCTAGGAGCCTTTCGATGAAAACTGATTTTCTAACGATAAAAGTGGTACCACTGGAACCACCGGGGGAAAAATTCAAATTCCGAAACCTTCATGCACACCTAGAGATGTTACCTGAACACATTAGCATAGATTAAACGTTTCGAATTAAATACCCTAGGAGCCTTTCGATGAAAACTGATTTTCTAACGATAAAAGTGGTTCCACTGGAACCACCGGGGGCAAAATCAAAATTCCGAAACATTCATGCACATCTAGAGTTGCTACCTGAACACATCAGCATAGTTTAAACGTTTCAAAATAGAATACCCTAGGAGCCTTTCGATGAAAACTGATTTTCTAACAATAAAAGTGGTTTCACTGGGACCACCGGGGGCAAAATCAAAATTTTCAAACCTTCATACACATCTAGAGATGTTACCTGAACACATTAGCATAGTTTAAATGTTTCGAATTAAATACCCTAGGAGCCTTTCGATGAAAACTGATTTTCTAACGATAAAAGTGGTTCCACTGGAACCAAAGGGGGCAAAATAAAAATTCCGAAACCTTCATGCACATCTGGAGATGTTACCTGAACACATTAGCATAGTTTAAACGTTTCGAATTGAATACCCTAGGAGCCTTCCGATGAAAACTGATTTTCTAATGATAAAACTGGTTCCACTGGAACCACCGTGGGCAAAATAAAAATTCCGAAACCTTCATGCACATTTAGAGATGTTACCTGAACACATTAGCATAGTTTAAACGTTTCGAATTAAATACCCTAGGAGCCTTTCGATGAAAAATGATTTTCTTACGATAAAAGTGGTTCCACTGGAACCACCGGGGGCAAAATCAAAATTCCAAAACCTTCATGCACATCTAGAGATGTTACCTGAACACATTAGCATAGTTTAAACGTTTCAAATTCAATACCCTAGGAGCTTTTCAATGAAAACTGATTTTCTAACGATAAAAGTGGTTCCACTGGAACCACAGGGGGCAAAATCAAAATACCGAAACCTTCACGCACATCTAGAGATGTTACCTGAACGCATTAGCATAGTTTAAACGTTTCGAATTAAATACCCTAGGAGCCTTTTGATGAAAACTGATTTTCTAACGATAAAAGTGGTTCCACTAGAACCACCGGGAGCCGAATCAAAATTCCGAAACCTTCATGCACATCCAGAGTGGATACCTGAACACATTAGCATAGTTTAAGCATTTTGAATTAAATACCCAAGGAGCCTTTCGATGAAAACTGATTTTCTAACGATAAAAGTAGTTCCACTGGAACCACCGGGGGCAAAATCAAAATTCCGAAACCTTCATGCACATCTAGAGATGTTACCTGAACACATTAGAATAGTTTAAACATTTCGAATTGAATACTCTAGGAGCCTTTCGATGAAAACTGATTTTCTAACCATAAAAGTGGTTCCACTGCAACCACAGGGGTCAAAATCAAAATACCGAAACCTTCATGTACATCTAGAGATGTTACCTGAACACATTAGCATAGTTTAAACGTTTCAAATTAAATACCCTAGGAGCCTTTCGATGAAAACTGATTTTCTAACGATAAAAGTGGTTCCACTGGAACCACCGGGGGCAAAATCAAAATTCCGAAACCTTCATGCACATCTAGAGTTGCTACCTGAACACATTAGCATAGTTTAAACGTTTCGAAATTGAATATCCTAGGAGCCTTTCGATGAAAACTGATTTTCTAACGATAAAAGTGGTTCCACTGGAACCACTGGGGGCAAAATCAAAATTCCGAAACCTTCATGCACATTTAGAGATGTTACCTGAACACATTAGCATAGTTTAAACGTTTCGAATTAAATACCCTAGGAGCCTTTAGTAGGTATAAAAGGAGAGTTTACGACCACTTGTACATGTACGTGTACAAACATACGCACACGATGCGTTCACCAACGTGGAATTCAGTGTTAAATCACACGCTTGTTCACAAAAACTGTACATGGTCTTGAATCCCTCTCATGTACAGTTGTGACTCCTAGATCGCACTTTTAACGTTCAAATACTCGTGGTGAACGCGGGTTTTTAAAAAAAGGGTGAAATCGTACATCTTCACTTGTATCTTGTACGTAATTTTTTGTCGACGTTCCCATCGCAGATCAGACCATCGATCCATCGTTGGCGAACGCGATCAAAAGCAAAAATTCTGGGTCATCATCAAAAAACAGTTTTGGGGACTCTAGACCAGCGGTCCAGAACCCGCAATTGTGTTGAGACAGATGGTCCAGAACTCTCCCTTGTTTTTGAGGCGGTGGGTTTTTCCCATTTATGACATTATTAGGGGAATTCCCTCCACTATAAGAAATTCTTAAAAACTCAGCTGATCGAGCGATCGGATCGCTCGATTCTCGCAAAAAAAACTCAATCTGAACGAAGAGTGTCGTCGTCGTCGGTGTGGTTGGAAATTTGCAAACCCAGTCACGTCTTCCTGAAATAAAAAAACTAACACATGTTATTGTAATGAGTGAATGAGGTTTTTTGTTCAAAAAGAGTCGATTATGAATATAATCTGTATTATAGACATTGATGTTTTCTGTTGATGGGACGGATAGAAATTGAGTTTTGAGGGTTTTTTTGTTCGAAGGGAGTTGATCTGTAATAGATATTCGTGTTTTGTCTTGATCAGAGAGATTGACTGTTAAGCGTTCGTTGGAAAAAGTCAAAAACACTTATCTGAATGTTTAAAACGCATTTTCCGCTCAATTAGGTGTTTTGAGTGGTAAAATTTTTAATATATTCATGATAGCAATCGCAGTTATCAAAAGGATTCTCTCTTAATTTGAAACTCAGTGAATTGATGTGTGAATGAAAAATCTTTTGACGAATGTAAAAAAACTACTGTCAAAATGCGTTAAATCAGAAACCGGTTTGTCATGTACTGTTTAAACGTATTTTTTTAAACTTCAATTAACACAGTCAGTTGAGATGTGAATATTTTCAGATTATTATATTAAGATGGAAAGAGTTTTTTTTATTACTTAAAACATAAAAAATATAATTAAACATTTAATTTTTTACAGATGGATTCTAGACACCGAGATCGAATTTTAGAACAGTATGAACGTGCTAAGAAGGGGATTCAGTCAGCTGATAGGAGCAGACGTCTTGGTGAGATGGAACTCAGACGCAAAGCCACAAAAATATTTAAACCCGTGACGGAGGGTCAAGAGCGAAGCAGGAAGGAGATAGTTGAAGAATTGAGACCCATAAAGGAGAGTTCTTTGAGAATGGGTTCGTTGCCTCCTAGTTTTGGAAATCGGTATTCCGTTCAATCTACACTGGATTACGTTCCCACGGGAATTCAAACAGATATGAGCGAGTCTGATGATACGGCTTCGACTATCACCACTAGTAGCATCGCATCGTCCGATGATGATGACGGTAAGAGAGATCAGTCGTATGGAATTTATAAGGATTCTGAGGGTAGAACTTTTGTAGGTGATACGTTAGTGGAAATGGATGATGATGAATTGATCGTGGGTTCGAATAAATATAAAGTAACTGATGGTCTGCGGAGATTGCTCCTTTACGACAAGCCTGGAGATTACACAGAACAGGATTTCGACAATTACGGCGACATTCTAGTTCAAACTCACGCCATGAAGAGAAATAACGATGCCAGAGAGACGAGACCCAAAGCCAACAGAGGTTACAAGTGGACGAAAGTGGTGAAACCCATATGGGATATGAACAAGAAGTTCGTCGAATCGGTGACCGGCAAAGGGGTGAAAACCACTTTTCTTCCGAGCGATTCCGACGCTCTGTCTCAGAGATTGAGTTTGTTGATGGCGAGCAGACAGGCTGGTAACACGGGATTAGATAATCAGATAGTTGCTATATCTGACGAATTGTTGAGACAGAAGGTTTTGAATAAAAACCAGTATAAAAGGCTGATGAACGAATTGAAGGACTGATGTGTATATAATAAGTAGAGAGAAACAAACAAACAAACAAAAATAAAACAGTAAATTCTTACACTAGAATAATAAAAGTATTTAAAAACAACAAAACGATTTACCAGTGAAAAAAAAAACAAAAATATATCATAAAAATAAAATATGTTGGTGATAAAGAACAGGGGATACGTCAGAACTTACGTTCAAGGCGGTTCTGGCATCGTCGATTCTATAATGCGAGCGTTCACGAGCAATGCGGGTAGAAAACTCGCATCGACCGCATTTGAGGTCGGTAAGAAGACGGCTTTGGATGCTGGTAAGAAAGCCGCTTCCGAAGCCAGTGGTAGGATAGCTTCTGTGGCTGGCAAGAGGGCAGCCGACGCGTTGATCGACAAGTTGATCAGTCCGCCGGCGAAGCGAGCTGCGTTAGAGCGAACGCCGAAAAGTTGGAAAGATTTTAAGGATGCCGTGGTGCCCATACAAGATTTAGCCAAAATGACGAGTGGATCTGGATTGAAGAGAACTTGCGACGGTGCGATATAAATAAATAATAATAACAACATTAAAAACAGAGTTTGAAAAACATAAAAAAAAATTTGTGTTTTAAAAGAATCTAAAATAACAAACAAAATAAAAACAAAGATGAACATTAAAGATATGTCTTGGAACGACGCTGCGACCAAGAGGTCGAGTAACGAGTTCTTTCCCAAGAGCATAAGAGGCTTGATAGTAGGAAAATCGAATTGTGGGAAGACCAATCTGTTGATGAATCTGTTGTCCCGACCCGACTGGTTGGATTATGACAGATTGTTCGTGTTTGGCAAGAGCTTGTTTCAACCCGAATACAGATTGCTTCGAGAGTGCATGGATCGCAGATTGCCCAAGGACGTCATAGCCAGAATCTTTGACAGTAGGGAGGAATTCGACAAGAGTGGAGCTCCACTCTCGACCATTTTGGACGGCGCGGCGACGGAGCTGATGAAGAGAAATGCATCTTCGAACGTCGAGTGTAGATTTTATGAGAACGCTAGCGATGTTCCGGATCCTAGAGAACTGAAATCGGAAGATAAGAATCTCATGATTTTCGACGATCTGCTTTTGGAGAGACAGAACCGATGCGAATCGTATTACGTTAGGGGTCGACACAGCAACGTGGACTGTTTCTACCTGTCGCAGAATTATTTTCGATTGCCCAGACAGACGATAAGGGAGAACGCTAATTTTCTATGTCTCTTTCGCCAAGATCTCAAGAATCTCAATCACATCTACGGCGATCACGCCGCAAACGACATGAGCGCTGCAGAATTCAGGAGATTCTGCAAGAGGGTTTGGAATGGTGGACTTTACAATTTCGTCATGATCGATTTGACAAGCGAATTTAATCGCGGAAAATATCGGTGCGGATTCGACAAGTTTTATGTTTCCGATGGTAATAATAAGATAGAGCGTGAAAATAAAAAAAAATTAGAAAAATAATAAATCTTCAAATAATTAGTTTTGAATAAAAAATAAAATTAAATATAATGTTCGAACATGGAGAATTGTTAGGACGGATAGCCGAGAATACGGCTGCGAAACAATCCATTCAAATCGTGGTGAGTGGCGATTCGACTTGATTCGCTATGAAATTCGAACCTTCCATCGAATTGAATAGAGAGAAAAGATACGAGATGGCGTTGGTGAATCTGGAGACTTATTATTCCTTTCCCAACGTCACCGAAAAGAATAACTCGTTCAAGTATTCCGACGGAACGGATTGGTTGGAGATTCGAATTCCCAAAGGGAGTTACGACATAGACAATTTGAACCATTACATTCAGACGCGAATGAAGACGGATGGAAAGGGAAGCAACAAGATCAGACTCGCTCCCAATCCTAATACCTTACAGACGATGTTGGATTTGGAAGATAATTTTCGAGTGGATTTCAACATGGACGATTCTATAGGCAAGATGTTGGGATTCGATCGAAAGATGTATCGAGGCCACGCGGCATCTGAAAATACGGTCGACATTCTCGCAGTCAATAGCATTCTGGTGAACGTGGACGTGATTGCTGGAAGCTACGTGAATGGTAGCACTCAACCGACGATCTATTCCTTCTTTCCAAACGTGTCGCCGGGTTATAAGATCATGGAGCGACCTTGAAATTTAGTTTATCTACCAGTGATTTTAGACACGTTGTATAGTCTCAAAACCATGTTGACGGATCAAAATGGTCAACTGTTAGATCTTCGCGGAGAGAGAGTGACGATAGGATTTCACATAAGAGAAATATAAAAGCAAAAAAAAAAAAAAAAATATTATATATATAGATAACAAAAATAAAATAAACGCAATATTAATTTTACAAAATTATTTTAATATAATTATTAAACAAGAAACAATTGAAGTAAATATATTTAAAAAAAAAAACAGAATTATGACAGAATACGTGGTTAAAAACGTGAACATATCCGCAGGACAGAGGAAGAAACTTAAGAGAGCGTTAACAACTCGAGGTGAGGCGGTGAGATTCAAATTCACTCACGAAGATCTGACGAGAGGCGGTCAGGATTCGATCGCCTGTACCAGAAGTCAAATCAAAAGGATGGAGAAAGCGATTCGCGATGGAAGACGGTTGACGGTGAGAATGAGTCCCGCTCAATTGAGATACAATTTGAGAATGAAAGGTGGTTTCCTACCGCTATTGGCAGGAATAGCCACAAAAGCATTACCCTTTGCCGCAAAGGCGCTACCCTTTCTCGGAAAGACTCTCGGCGTGGGAGCTCTCACGGGACTCGCAAGTTCGGCAGTTGAGAAATTAATGGGTGGCAGCGGACTGTTTTTGAAGAAGGGAGGAGCCGTGTGTCGCATCCACATAGACGACAGCGGTAAAGGATTGTATCTAGAACCCATTAGAGGTGGCAACTCTCTGAGAGGAAACGGTCTCTATCTGAAGAGTGGCCGGAACGTCGAGCGACTCGGCAAGGGTTTGTTGCTCGGTGAGAATTCGCCATTTAAGAACATACCGATTTTGAATATGTTATTATAATATAAAATTATACAAAATATAAAATCATAGAAAGTATAAAATAATATATTTAAAATGGATAAAAAGGTGGAGAAAGAAATTTATCACCTGGATGAAAAGGTGGAGAAACAATTTGACGATAATAACGAACATCACGAGCCAGAGAGCGAAAAAATAAAAAAAATGGTTAGACGCTAATGATGGATATCTAAGGAAAGAACTAATGAAAGAGATAGATGAAGCGCGGGATAGACGGTTGAGAATGAGACAATGCTTTCCACGGTCACCACTACCTTCTGAAGAGAATGGTAATGATGCGAGTGTTACCAAGAGATGCACAACATTCGTTCATAATTATGATTCGGATAAACAAAAATGTTGCCATAAACGTATCACATCACAAAGAAAAAGAAAAAAAGAAAAAGAAGAATCGATGCTGAAATTTGAGAGAAAAGGAAATGTTGTTATAATATATTATGATGATAGTGAAGAAGAAGGGAAAAAAAAAAAAAAAAAAGTAATGAGATCTAAAGATGATCTTATTACTTTTTTTTTTTTTTCATTTTTCTTCGCTAAAAATCAATCACTCTATTGTTTATATTTCCAAGTCCGTTATTAGCATGTTGACACTCGTGTCTTCTCCTTTTTCGAAAACGTGTTGAATGTTTATCTTTACTCTTTTGAGTTTTTTTACATCGGTCAACTCGCTCTCACCACCCAATTTCTTCACAAGTTCGAATGAGATGTTTGGAAATATGTAATTTCCATAGGGCAACGACAAATCGTCCTTGTCGAATTCTCTATCTTCGGCGATGACGATGTTCTGCAGATCGCTTTGGTACTCGTAAATCAAATCGAGCGTGGCTTCGTCCAATTTCAAAGGCATCTTATATTTCTCATATTTGTGCTTTAAGCCCTTCGTCTTGACCTCGTTCAATTCGATGGGATCGTGTTGTTGTAATCTATAGATTTTATGACCGAATTTCTTATACGTTTCGACTCGTTTCAATTTCAATTCGCATCTTTTAGGTGTTGTTGTCTTCATGATTGATTATTTAGTATTTAAATAATAATTTGTTTAAAAAGTTTTTTTTTTTTTATTCTTTATATATATAAAAAAGTTGTTTTTTTTAATTTTTAATTTTCTTTAATGTAAAATTTTTTTAGTAAAAGTTTTTTTTCTCTTTATATATATAAAAAGTTAAATTTTTATTTTCAATCTCTCTATTGTTTATATTTCCAAGTCTGTTATTAGCAAGTTGACATTCGTCATTTTTCCACATACGAAAATGGTGTGAATGTTTATCTTTACTCTTTTGAGTTTTTTTTCATAGGCGAATGCGCTCTCACCACCCGATTTCTTCATGAGTTCGGGTGAGATTATTGGATATATGTAATCTCCATAGGACAACAATAAATCATCCCTGTCGAATTCTCTGTCTTCGGCGACGATGATATTAATCAACAGTTCGCTTTGGTACTCGTAAAACAAATCGAGCGCGGCTTCATCCACTTTCAAACACATTCAATATTTGTGGTAGTAGCGCTCTAAGTCCACCATCTCGACCTCATTCAATTCGATGGGATCGTGTGGTTGTAATGTATAGATATTAAAACTGGATTTCTCATACCTTTCGTCTCGTTTCAATTTCAATTCGCATCTTTTAGGTGGTGTTGTCATGATCGATTATTTGGTTTTTTATGAATTCTTACAAATAATGTATATTTTAAATTTTGTATTAAAAAAATTGAATTTAAAATTGAACTTTTTTTTTTTTTTTTTTATTATATATATATAAAGAGTAAAAAAGCAAAACTTTTTTAACAAATTATTTAATACAAAATTCCAAAAAAAAATATTCTTACAAATGAAGCAAACAGATAAAACAATGGTAAATTTAAATGAGAAAACCATACCTCAGTTAAACGAGATTTGTAATCTATTACAAATTTCAGATTTCAGAAAGCATAGAACTAAATCAAAAAAAATTGAAGTCATACAAGAATATTTGCGAAATGCTAGAAAGGCAAACGAAATGTCGATAGCAACGACGTCAAAAGATGCATCGGTTGTGAAAAATAAGAAGACGACTAAACGAAAAGCCGTTGAAGAACATCAAGTTTCCAAAGAAAAGAAAAGAAAAACTAAAACGAAAACGAGTGATGCACTTCAGATTCAAGACAAACAAGATATATAGAGTGAAATTCAACGAGCAATCGATGAAGAGAAAGGAGAAGAATATGTAACATGACTTGTTGCGGAACTATTCCAATCAAAACCCGGGTGAAGAAAGAAGTATTGGATTTGTTTCACAAATACATGAACTTGGGATTAAAAATTAAGATGATACTCCATTGCATAATGAATAAAATCGACGTGAAGTCCGGCGAGAGCATCGTGAAAAATGCATATTTCAGATCTAACGTCGAACCCGTATTTCGAGGTTCAGATCTATCGGACGTTTTTGAAAAGATGAAAGACAAGATGTTGACGTCTCTCATGAATTATCAACATGAAGGTAGTAATTGGACGTTCGGTGAGGTGTTGAAACTCGAAATTCACATGAATAAAAACGAACCGTTGAAAGGATCTTCCTACTTGGAATTACCGTATTTCTTGACTAAGAAACACGCTGTGGTCAACGTGAGAAATAAAGATGATCAGCGTTTTAAATGGGCAGTCACCTCCGCTTTATACCCTGTCGAAATACACACTGATAGAGTTTCTCGTTATGAGGAAACTTCTAAAAATCTCGATTGGACCGGAGTGACATTTCCAACAGAGTTAAAACACATCGAACGTTTCGAGGTTCAAAATCCCACCGTAGCGGTAAACGTCCTGGGATTTGACGACGAAAAACGAAAGATCTATCCTCTCAGACAGACTTCGTATCGCGGAAGAGAAAAGACGATTATTTTATTATTGATTTCGAATGGTGTCATTATTGTTGGGTTAAACATCCAACCTGATTACTGTTGAAACAAAATAATAATCATAACAGAAAGATATCTTTATGTTACAATTGCATGAACATATTTAAGACCGAAAAATCATTAGCGAAACATCAGGAATATTGCAACGAAAATCAAGGTGTCGCCGTTGATATGCCCAAACCCAACACCATCGTGAAGTTTGAAAATCACAAATAGAAGGTTAAAAGTACCATTCGTTGTGTACGCCGATTTCGAATGTTTCACCACGAAAATGAGTTCCTGTCAACCCAACGCTCTTCAAAGTTAAGTCGAAAGATATCAAAAACACATACCTTCGGGCTATTGCATTTACGTGAAATGCGCTTTCGACTCGCAACACGACATGGGTCCCTTCACCTACACGAAACAGTGTGAAGACAACGACGTGGCACAAAGGTTCATGGAAGAGTTAAAATCGAAAATTCAAATGTTATACGACAAATTCAAAACTCCGGCGAAAATGATCATCACGCGAGAGCAGCAGGACGAAAATAACAGAGCCACCAAATGTCACATATGCAGACAATCGTTCGACGAGAATTCGGAGGAAAATAAGAAGGTCAGAGACCATGATCATTACATGGGTCTGTATCGCGGTCCGGCTCACAGCAAGTGTAATTTAAAATATCGAGACGCCGCTTTCTATCCGGTGATGTTTCACAATCTCTCAGGTTACGACAGTCATCTGTTTGTGAAAAATCTCGGCACCTCACACGAAAAATTAAATTGCATCGTGAACAGTGAAGAAAGATACATTTCCTTCACGAAATGGAAGCTCATGGAGAAGAAAAGAGTAATCGACGGAAATACGTTGAAAGAAAAAACGAAATTCATTCGTAGATGCATACGTTTCATCGACAGTTTTAAATTCATGTCGACCGCTCTGGAAAAATTAGTCGATAACATGAGCAAGGATAAATTTAAAATCACGAGCGAACATTTTGGAGAACGAGTAGACGTCATGTTGAGGAAAGGAGTCTATTCTTACGATTGCATGAACGATCTAAAGAGATTCGAAGACACCGCACTACCTTCGAAAGATGATTTTTATTCGAAATTATACGAATCCGACATTTCCGACAAGAATTGCGAACACGCCAAAAACGTGTGGAAATCATTCGATATGAAAATTATCACGATCTCTATCTGAAAACCGACGTTCTGCTCTTGGCAGACGTGTTCGAAAATTTTCGAGATGTCTGTTGTCGAAATTACGATCTGGATCCCGCTTGGTATTTCACCGCACCCGGTCTCTTGAAGACCACCGAAGTCCAATTGAAATTATTATCCGACGTGGACATGTTGCTCATGTTCGAAAGGGCTGCGAGAGGTGGCATCTCGATGATCTCCCACAGACATTCTGAAGCTAACAATTGCATCATTCGATTCGATGAACAGCCTTGGATGAAAAAATACATCGATCTCAACACGAATCTCAGAACTCGAGCCGAGAACGATTTCGAAAAAGATTTCTTCAAACTCATGAACAACTGCGTGTACGGCAAATCGATGGAAAATATCAGGACGAGAACCGACTTTCGACTCGTCACGTCTGAGAAAAAGCTAAAAAATTAGTGGCGAAACCCAATTACAAATATCGAACCATATTCGACGAAAATCTAGTGGCCGTTCACATGCAAAAGACGCACCTGAAGTTCGACAAACCGTATTATCTTGGACCGATCATCTTAGATGTCAGCAAGCGATTGATGTACGAGTTTCACTACAATTGCGTCAAACGAAAATTTGGTGACAAAGCCAAACTACTGTTTACCGACATGGACAGTTTAGTTTACGAGATAGAGACGAAAGACGTCTACCAAGATATATCTCTGGACATGGCCGATTGGTTCGACACGAGCAATTATTCCGTCGATCACCCGTCCAACATTCAATCAAACGACAACAAGAAGGTGTTGGGTAAATTTAAGGACGAGAGCGGCGGTAAACAGATCGTCGAATTCGTGGGGTTGAGACCCAAACTCTATGCTTATCGTCTAGAAGATGATGAAGAGATCAAGAAGTGCAAAGGAGTTAAAGCGTGCGTGGTGAAGAAAAACATCTCTTTCCAAGAGTATAAAGATTGTCTGTTAGGAAGTGGTCCGGTGTATAAGACTATGAAATCGATTCGAAGCGAAAATCACGACTTGTATACCGAAATAGTCAACAAGATTTCGCTGACGGCCGACGACGACAAGAGATTCATATTAGACGATAAAATAAGAACTTTGGCACTCGGACATTGGACTTTGGATCTAATTTTAGATGATATGAATGGGGATGAATGGATTCTAAATGCGATTGTGGATGATAAGATTCCAGATACGATAGTGGATGATAGGATTCCAGAAAATCAAGAAGAATTAGATGAACACAAAATTATGGAAATGGATAGTGACATCGAGAAAGTTAGTTTAAAAAGAAAAAGAAAAAAATAGAAAAAAAAAAAATAACGTCATTTTTAGTAAATTAAAATAAAATAAATAAAAAAAAAATATATACGCATTTATGAATAAGAAAATAAAGATCCGTAGAAGGTGTCGTCTTACCCAACGAACCCCTATCCAACATCGATCTGTTGAATGCGGCAAAAGATATGAAAATCGAAGATTTTCTTGGAGTGTTTTCCAGAGATGCATTGCCGAAGAGAAGACCTCGACAATCGGAATGCGGAATTTTAAATCTAGACGATTCATTGGGTGAAGGCACTCACTGGGTGGCGTGGATGAAGAACGGGAAGAAGAAAAATTATTATTTTGACAGCTATGGAATCTCGCCGCCAAAAGAAATAAAGAACTATTTCAACAAATCGATGGTCCGTTACAACACGGAACAAGTGCAATCACCACATCAAGTGCTTTGCGGTCACCTGTGTCTCTACATTCTCAAGAGATGGTCTGAAGGAGATCGATTTCAGGACATTATCAATGATTTACATTAGAGAGAGATTTTTTTTTATAGTATATATAAAGATAAAAAATTATTTTAAAAAAATTTTAATCGAATAAAAACGAAAAATAAAATAACATAGTTCATTTTTTAATAAACTGCATTTTGAATATATTTTTTCTAAAAACAAAAAAAATCCTTACAACAACATGCCAGTTGATAAATTTGGTAGAAGTGATGACGAAAAAGTCAACCTGAGAAAGAAGAGGAAGACGGTGGTTACGACGTTGCCAACTTGAACGAACGTTACCTTTCGGAGATACGAACCTCGAGAAGAACCTTTGAACATGAACGATAAGAAGCTCTACAATCTTCCCGAGTCGATAGATCTCACAGATGCTGCGACTAAAAAATACGTCCACAGGGGGAACGCCGATTTCGAACGAATCCTGCTGGATAATTACATGGATAAAACCATGACCGACGATCTCGATCTGAAATCCAAACGTTTGGTGAACGTCACAAATCCCATAGATCCCACCGATGCCGCGACCAAGAAATACGCGGACGACTCTCACACAAAATTCAGCGAACACCTGAGGAATAGATACGTTCTGAAAACGATGCACTCGGAATTGAATGCCAATTCTAACAAGATAACGAACGTGGCCACTCCCACGAATCCCAAGGACGTGGCGACCAAACACTACGTAGATCTGGAACAGAGAAAGTCTGACAGACGAGAAATGAAATCGGATCTGAATGCAGGATTCCACAAGATATTGAATCTGTCGAAGATCGACGACACGGATGCGGACTCAACTGCGGACTCAACCGCGGTCAACAAGGGCTACGTAGATTCTGCCGTGATACAATCGCAAGAATACCTAGAATCGCAAGTGGACGATCTCTACCTGAACAAAGAATCTGGCGAAACCATGGAGGGTGGCATCAACATGAACGGTCACAATTTATTCGGTCTCGATCACGATCCCGAATTCGATTCCAGCGTGGTAAGTAGGAAGTACGTGGATGACAACTCGGTCTGGAGAAAGGGTGACATCATGGAAGGTAAACTAGACATGGGTGGACACGCGCTCACGAATCTACCGGATCCCGTGAACATGACGGATGCCTGCACCCTGATTTCGGTGGTGGAGAAAGTCAAATATGCTAGACAATTGATCACCATGTGGGCCGAAGAGGCCGGTGCCTTAGATGAGGGAAAAGCCGAGTGGTCTTTCGGAAATGGAGGTAGCGGATCGAAACATGGTCAGGTGGGATATCCCATGCCGTTGGGAGGTGAAATCCTTCGAATGAGTCTGGCTTCCTCGGATTTGAATAACAGAGCGGTCATCAATCTCATGGTGAATGGTGTGGAGAGCGATAAGAGATACAGCGTCGAAAAGACTGAGAATCAACACGCGAATGTTAGCACGTTCGGCACGCCTCTCAAAGTGAATGCCGGAGACAGGATTAATTTCGTCATGAAAACCAATAATCCCGAAGCTGCCACTTCCATGGTGAGTCTACTGATCGAACTAGATCCTTTGAACAAACAGTGAACGCATGGAAAATAATGAATTAAAAAAAAATAATGTATGATTATTAAAAACAAAAAAAAAATTAAAAAAAAAAAGTAATGAGATATAGAGAGATGTTCAATCTCTCTAGATCACATTACTTTATTTATTTTTTTTTTTGTTTTGTTTTTAATAATCACACATTACTTTTTATTTTTTTTTTTTGTTTTTTATTTTTTTTTTTTCACACACTCGTCTCTCATCGAATGATCGACATCTTATTTCCGTCTGATTCGAATTGTAATTCTCTGTCCGACAGGACCAGGGCGAAGGCTTCGGTTTTTCTCGTCACGTTCCTATCGAATTGCATCTTGATCTGAATGTCTAACACGCTACTCTTCAGTCGTTCACTCTGTTTACTGACGTCGAACACGAACATGGGATACATCGACTTGTATTCGCTGGGAGATATGTTGGGATTGCTCATCAATTCGTCTAGACCGTGATACTTCTTTCTAAAATCAGCGGCGTCGCCGTACAGTCTGGAGAAATCGTTCTTGTCGAACGACGCATTGTAATCGATTGCTGGATATCTCGTGGCGTTCAGAAACACTTGCATGTTTCTCAAATGGCAGTGATCGAACAGCGACGCATTCTTTTCCTGAGACCCGTCCCTATCGGCCTGAAACGCAACCACGTTGAAACGCGGTCTCTCGGAAGCGGATTTCACCGTCAATCTCCAATCGAAGTGATTCGTGGAGAGAGGAATGCTAGCCATGTCGCACTGTCTCATTCTAAATCCCATGGGTAATTTACTCTTGGATTCTATGATCTTGTAGAGACGCGCTTTCTCCATGATCGAAGGCTCCACGTGCGGAACGAACCACAATATCTTGTGTAGAGTTATCTTACCCGCATCGGTCATGGTGAGTTTCACTATTGCGTCATCGTTTCCTTTTTGAATCAACGTCAGATTGTGTTTGAATCCGTACATGATCTTGTTGTAATCGTCTGCGAATCCAAAGATGTGTTTCAAAGGTATCCTGAATGAAAACGTTCCTTTAGGTCTGGACGTCTTGACGATGTAGTCGAATATCGTGGCGGCGCCTGCGCTAGCAGGGCCTATGGTGTCTTTCACCCACAACTGATTAAGTCCTCTGGATTTCGAAAAATCATCAGGATACGTCAAGAGTCTGAACATCGTGGTGGCCTGACCGGGATGAAAAACAGATTCTATCTCTTGTCCGGATAGCATGTATTTTATGTTACTGAATAGATGCATGATGCCATTATTGGCAAGAGTAACCGTGTCATCGTTGGCGTAGTCGCTCCCATCTTCCTTAGTGAGACGTCCCTGCACCACTATGTAACTCTCGCTAGGATGTACGAATAGATCTTGAGTTTCGACGTTGGTTCTTATCTCTCCCGCATTGTTCAAACTCGTTCCGGTTACCGGTTCGTATTCGTGAACCTCATATTCTTGAATACTTTCATCTTTCACTATGCTTTGTGATATATCTAGTATATTTGTCATTTTAAAGGATTTTTTATTTTTTTTTTTTTTGTTTATTAATTCACTTGCTCTCTTTATCTAAAAAAATAGTTTTTAATTATTTTTATTATTATTTTTTTTTCTCTCTTATATATATATGTGTGTAAACAAGAAAATGTCAAAGAGAGTAAATAAAAAAAATTTTTTGTGTTCTTCATCAAAACTTCGTCTTCTGTAATTGTTGTTCGTAAAACTTTCCGATGATCTCTTCTCCATCCAAAGCTTCGATTTCATAAGTCACCGGATCGGTGTGAAATATTTTGATGATCACGAAAATTTCCGAGGTCCATTGAGGAGTATAACCCTTTTCGAAGTGCTTCTTATAAGCGTAGATTCTCACTCGATCGCCGACCGCAAATTTCGGCGTTCTAGACTTCTTCCTGATCTTAGATCTCTCGGGATATAGATTTGCGTAGACCCGTTTTTCGTTTCGAAGATCGCTAGCTTCCGCGGGAGTCATCTTGATCGATCTGTGTCGCGTGTTGTTGTAATCTTTGACCAGACCGTTCAGAGCGTATATGTATTTCTTGGTCGAATTCGCCGTGAAGTATCTGTACATCTTCTCCTTCATCGTTCGATTCCAACGTTCCACCACGCTGGCTTTCTCTTCGTTTTCGATCGAGTAGAGGTCTACCAATCGACGAACGTCCTTGTTGTAGAATTCCTTTCCCTTGTCCACCCACAATTTACTCGTTTTTCGAGAAGACGAGTCGAACACGCTCTTCAGAGCCTCGGCGACGCAAGGTCCCGATTTATTCTTCAAAGCTCTGATCCAACCGTATTTGGAAAACACGTCGATGACCGTCAATAGATATTTGACGCCCTCGTTCCACCTCGAAAACGATCTCATGTCGACCAAGTCGGCAGACCAAATGTCATCCAGACCCTTCACGAACACCCTTCTCTTTCGAAATTTACGCACTATGGGTTTGTGTAACTCCTCGGCCAATTCGCTCATAAATAATCGTTTCTTCTTCTTTTCAGATGCGCTTTTTTTTTTTGAATGCCCCATCCGAATCAACGTTTTGCACCGATCAGATTGCTGACCAGCGAACGTTCCATCTTCTCTCTCCTGGTCGGATTCGATATGACTCTCAATCTCCACAACATGTTTTTATCGCAGACGTCGTTGTGAGTCTTGGTGTCGGGATGTCCGGCATAGCACAGATCGTGATCATACGCGGCCGCGTCCACCCTATTCACGGGTTTGCTCCAAGATTTGGGAGTCAGATCGGCGTTGAGTCTCTTGTTCAATTTCGTTCCGGGTCCCGTGAAACTGTGACTGGGCAGATGCATTTCAAAAGGTAGCTTGTTGATCATTTTATTCACGATGCCTTTACCTTTGCTCGCGTTCTTTTGTTTGATGGATCGAGTCTTGATAGAACCACACACGTCGCAAATTCTGTGAAGCATCCATCTGTCATTTTTAGTTCGCACTTCTCTAGAATTACTCATCTCGGTAACTCTCTTACACTTTACGCAATACATTTTTTTAAGAGTTATTTAAATTAATTTCGTTTTTTTTATTTTATATATAAATTTAATATTTTTTTTTTTTTAAATTCTGTTCTTATTATATATATATATATATATATATATTTTTTTTCAATCGCTGCTCTTGAGTTCTATCATCTTACTGAATTCCTCCCTGGCCTCTTTCCTCCCCTTTTCCACGAGAGAATCCTTCATCTCTTCCTTGATGATCTGACAAGTCTTGATTCTCACGGCTTCTTTCATGGCATCGTATTTCGTTTTCTCGTTCAATATCGCGAAGTATTCTCCATCCGATATCCTACCATCTTTCAACTCCATAGAGATCATTTCGGATATCGTGTCGATCTTGGAGTCGGCCAAGACGCGAATCTTGTCGTGTTTCCTCGCCTTCAGATATAATTTCCTACTCAAAAAGTTTCCGACCGTGCTAAACAATCCGGCGGCGAGAGCCACTCCTTCTACGGTCAACACGATCGGAATGCCGACCGCGGTCGACAACAATCCGATGCCGGCCACGTGTAAACCCATGGAACTCGTGATGAGTGTCGTGTCAATCGCGTTAACGAATTTCACGAAACGCGAATACTTCTTCTTGAGGGAACGATGAGAATCTCTCTGTCGAGTCAGATACAATTGGATTCTACTGATTTGATCGATGCGATACCTCTCTCCTCTTTCTCTTTCTTCTAGCGATGGCACCGTCGGCAAAACGCCGTTTGGCTTCTTGTCCTCGTCGTCCACTAACGTCGGATACAATTTATTTCTGGTTCTCATTTTGTGTTTTTTTCTTTCTTTTCTAATATTAGATAAAAAAATTTATGTGTGTATTTATTTTTTTTTATTTTCTACTCTCCCTTATTTTTATATCAACGAAAAAAAACTTAGACGTATGCTTCGTTCAGCAATAATTTCTTGATGCATCCCTTGTCTTCTAAAGTCAAACTTCTATGCACCAATTTCAGTTCTTCCGAATTTGTGGGCCTGTCTCGATTCTTACAGAAGACTAATCTCTTCCAAAACGTGATCACATCGTTGAATTTAACATGTTCGAACGCCAGTTCGAAATACATGACGACCATATCTTCCCTTTCCATCGTCAGACACGAATGATTCTCGTGATCGAAGTCTAGATGATCCCGACATCCGACGCATCGTTCTAACAAGATGGGACGTAGTTCTTCATTCATGCTCTCATCAGCATGTTTAAAAGAAACCTCGCTCTAATAGTCTGAGAATCGCTCATGATTTACGTATTTTTTTTTTATTATCTATTCGATTTGATATATTTAATTTTCTAAATAACTATTATTTATATATTTTTTTTCCTCCCCTATAAATATATATCAATCAAAAACGTGACAGCTGGCTCGCGAATTTCCAACCACACCGACGACGACGACACTCTTCGTTCAGACTGAGTTTTTTTTGCGAGAATCGAGCGATCCGATCGCTCGATCAGCTGAGTTTTTAAGAATTTCTCATAGTGGGGGAAATTCCCCTAATAATGTCATAAATGGGAAAAACCCACCGCCTCAAAAACAAGGGAGAGTTCTGGACCATCTGTCTCAACACAATTGCGGGTTCTGGACCGCTGGTCTAGAGTCCCCAAAACTGTTTTTTGATGATGACCCAGAATTTTTTGCTTTTGATTGCGTTCGCCAACGATGGATGGATGGTCTGATCTGCGATGGGAACGTCGACAAAAAATTACGTACAAGATACAAGTGAAGATGTACGATTTCACCCTTTTTTTAAAAACTCGCGTTCACCACGAGTATTTGAACGTTAAAAGTGCGATCTAGGAGTCACAACTGTACATGAGAGGGATTCAAGACCATGTACAGTTTTTGTGAACAAGCGTGTGATTTAACACTGAATTCCACGTTGGTGAACGCATCGTGTGCGCATGTTTGTACACGTACATGTACAAGTGGTCGTAAACTCTCCTTTTATACCTACTGCCTTTCGATGAAAAATGATTTTCTTACAATAAAAGTGGTTCCACTGGAACCACCAGGGGCAAAATCAAAATTCCGAAACCTTCACGCACATCTAGAGATGTTACCTGAACACATTAGCATAGTTTAAATGTTTCCAATTCAATACCCTAGGAGCCTTTTGATGAAAAATGATTTTCTAACGATAAAAGTGGTTCCACTGGAACCACCTGGGGCAAAATCAAAATTCCAAAACCTTCATGAACATCTAGAGTTGCTACCTGAACACATAAGCATAGTTTAAACGTTTCGAATTTAATACCCTAGGAGCCTTTCTGTGAAAACTGATTTTCTAACGATAAAAGTGGTTCCACTGGAACCACCGGGGGCAAAATCAAAATTCCGAAACCTTCATGCACATCTAAAGATGTTACCTGAACACATTAGCATAGTTTAAACGTTTCGAATTGAATACCCTAGGAGCCTTTCGATGAAAACTGATTTTCTAACGATAAAAGTGGTTCCATTGGAACCACTGGGGGCAAAATCAAAATTCTGAAACCTTCCTGCACATCTAGAGATGTTATCTGAATACATTAGCATAGTTTAAACGTTTCGAATTGAATACCCTAGGAGCCTTTCGATGAAAACTGATTTTCTACGATAAAAGTGGTTCCACTGGAACCACCATGGGCAAAATCAAAATTCCGAAACCTACATGCACATTTAGAGATTTTACCTGAACACATTAGCATAGTTTAAACGTTTCGAATAGAATACCCTAGCAGCCTTTCAATGAAAACTGATTTTCTAACGATAAAAGTGGTTCCACTGGAACCACCGGGGGAAAAATCCAAATTCCGAAACCTTCATGCACATCTAGAGATGTTACCTGAACACATTAGAATAGTTTAAACATTTCGAATTGAATACTCTAGGAGCCTTTCGATGAAAACTGATTTTCTAACCAAAAAAGTGGTTCCACTGGAACCACAGGGGGCAAAATCAAAATACTGAAACCTTCATGCACATCTAGAGATGTTACCTGAACACATTAGCATAGTTTAAACGTTTCGAATTAAATACCCTAGGAGCCTTTCGATGAAAACTGATTTTCCAATGATAAAAGTGGTTCCACTGGAACCACCGGGGGCAAAATCAAAATTCCCAAACATTCATGCACATCTAGAGTTGCTACCTAAACACATTAGCATAGTTTAAACGTTTTGAAATTGAATACCCTAGGAGCCTTTCGATGAAAACTGATTTTCTAATGATAAAAGTGGTTCCACTGGAGCCACCTGGGGCAAAATCAAAATTCCAAAACCTTCATGAACATCTAGAGTTGCTACCTGAACACATTAGCATAGTTTAAACGTTTCGAATTGAATACCCTAGGAGCCTTTCTGTAAAAACTGATTTTCTAACGATAAAAGTGGTTCCACTGGAACCACCGGGGGCAAAATCAAAATTCAGAAACCTTCATGCACATCCAGAGATGTTACCTGAACACATTAGCTTAGTTTAAACGTTTCGAATTGAATACCCTTGGAGCCTTTCGATGAAAACTGATTTTCTACGATAAAAGTGGTTCCACTGGAACCACTGGGGGCAAAATAAAAATTCCGAAACCTTCATGCACATCTGGAGATGTTACCTGAACACATTAGCATAGTTTAAACGTTTCGAATTGAATACCCTAGGAGCTTTTCAGGGTGTGACGTACGGATGCACGGACGGACGGACGGACGGACGGACGGACGGACGGACGGACGGACGGACGGACGGAGATCACGACAATATCCCCGCATTTTTGAAAATGCGGGGATAAAAAGATCCGTGGTCAAAAGTAGGATTTTAAAATTTTCAGGTAATAAAAATCAATTTAATACTGAGTTCTAGGATACGGTGGCTGATTTAGGCCACCCTCAATACTTTTTTTATCTCGAGATCTCGAGATAATATCTCAAGATCTCGAGAAACTATCTCAAGATCTCGAGATAATTATCTCAAGATCTCGAGATAATATCTCGAGATCTCGAGATAATATCTCAAGATCTCGAGAAACTATCTCAAGATCTCGAGATAATTATCTCAAGATCTCGAGATAATATCTCGAGATCTCGAGATAATATCTCAAGATCTCGAGAAACTATCTCAAGATCTCGAGATAAGTATCTCAAGATCTCGAGATAATATCTCAAGATCTCGAGATAATATCTCGAGATCTCGAGATAATATCTCAAGATCTCGAGAAACTATCTCAAGATCTCGAGATAATATCTCAAGATCTCGAGATAAGCATATATAATCGGTGTCACCCTTTGGTCATTAGCATGAATTCAAACTGTTTATTCACTTGTCACATCTTTTCCGACTGCAACATATTCGTACCCCCCCCCCCCCCCCCCCCAATAACAATTACACGAATCCACTTCTGTCACTCAGAAAACTTATCAACCAATCACCTTGTTGCGAAGTTATGAGAGCCCACCAACTCTCAGCCCAGCACTACCAGCACTAATATAAACCGAGTCCCGTCATCCGAACTTGCACTTGATTGTGTCCTGTTCCCACTCCAAACCCAAAGTGTCAACCTAGCACCCGGTACCTCCTAGTGCATACTGTAATGCTTTTTTACCCTGAAACTCACTTCTTTTCCTCCCAGCCCATGCTGATTGTAGTGATGTTTACCCTAAAACACAAAGTTTAATCACTACTTTACAAGACACACACCAATAAATACTAAATATTTCCTTCCAGCTCCACATTGAATGGAGTGATTTGTACCACAACTCACAGAGTTTACTCACTACTCTGCAAGACACAGACCCGTAAATACAAATAGCTCTCCCAGCTCCACGCTGAAAGATTTCATCCCCACTCCCTTGGTGGATTTTTCACCTACTTTCGACTTTGCTGACTGAGTCATGCAACATAAGTTTAACCCCATTCCCGCGTCTATTTTGACCGAGCAAATCGACGGTGCTACCCGATGTATAATAACCCTACACCAGCGACAGCTATAAACCTACCCTAGGATTCCCTTTCCTCTCGTTGGTTTGAAAAGCCTGGTTTAGGCGTAACTAGTTATCTCTAGTGGATACTGCTTCCTGACGAGTGATTAAGGACCTCACTTATTACCAACGTCAGTCTTAGGAAAGGGCTTACCCAGTACAATGCTGCAGATGCTAGACAAAAGCGTGAATTTATGGTCAATACCCAGCAATCTCCTGACACACAGGAGCCGTTCTCACAATTACACACCCAAGCTGAACCCCATAATCCTGAGCCCAATGGGCGAATAGAATCCCCCTCCTGTGAATCCCAAACGTGGCAGGGTGGACACGGCTAACATTAATTGTTTCCACACAAAACCCAATTACATGTAGTAATGAAAAGATAGACCTGTCGCCCGACAAGTCTCAACGGTCCATACACCTTTCACACTCCTCCAGAGACATACCCGAAAGTGACAGCTCCAATGGTGATGTATACAGTCCCGCGCATATATAGAAGGACAACTTGAACCCGATTCCCAGTATCTCCGAACAAGATGAAGCACCCTCAACGTCGTTTACTGCCACCCTTAACCAGCTGCAACATGGCACCCCAATTAATCATACGATCCTCCGTGATCATATACTCTCACCCGCTCACAGGAGACTCCCCAGTACTCGCGACCTCACCCCTAACGTCAACTCATGAATCGACAGTAATACAGGACATCCCGTCCCATAAGATTGATTGGTCTCCTATGTTCTCACCGGCTGAAACCCATTCCAACCTGGGAAACCTTAATTTCGCCATCCATGAGAGCATAGTTCCACCAGGACCACGAGCCACTCCCTCTTAACTCACAAGATGACACAGACACACACCCAATTTATGAGAGCAACATCTTGCCCACCCAAACCCCGATAACGCACCACACCATCGATTTGTCCTCCAACTATACCCAACTATGAATACACGTTTCATACTTCTCCAGTGGGACTACCAACAATACCCCTCAAAAAACACCACTGCGAGCCATCCTGCAATGATAGTCGAAACTCAAACCCGTGAACATACCGCCCGGTTTGACCTATCGCTGCTGCAGCTCCCAAAAAATGTTTGACCCAATTGGCGGTCCTCCCAAATAAGCGAAAGTGTCTCTCCCGCCAAACAGTGAACCCCGCAATGTTCTGTTGAAAAGATGTCCCCGCGACATTTGAAACAATAAGTAGCACCCCACTTTCTATTTTGCTACTCCCAGTCCCATAAAGGGATTTCCTCCCAAAGATACCATAGTAGCATCCCCACCGTAGATTAACTGGCCACCTGGTGCCTCCCTCCAGCCTATATCAAACAAACCCCTCTTGGGAAGCAACAATAGTTTCCCTTCCTCCTAGTACCCTAAAAGGTAAGTGGGACCCTCCTCAAGAGGACTGAAGCCTGCCAATGTTATAAGGGAAAGATGCTCTCATGACACAAGAGCATCGCCTGCCCCTACCTGGTTATAACACATCCACTCCCTCCTTTTCGCTACTCCGTTTTCCACAAAGAGCCCCTTTCCCGACAGACCCGAGTAGCTCCATTGATCCCCGATTTATCGGCAATCATGGATGGCGAAATTAAGGTTTCCCAGGCTGGAATGGGTTTCCGTCGGTAAGAACATAGGGGAACAATCAATTTATTTATTTATTTATTTATTTATTTATTTATTTATTTATTTATTTAATTATTTATTTATTTGTTGTTGTTTAAGGTCACATATTTCTGAGAAATGGCTAATCATGACCATGACAGTTTTACGGGTGGAGGAAGCCGGAGTACCCGAAAAGAATCACCGAGCAACGGCGAGCAACTGTCAGCTCCCCAACATATTAACTCCACACAAGCAGGGTCGGCATTGGTTGAAGGCAGGTGCCCCATCGACATACAGTACGCCTTAGTACACAGCGCCACCGTGCCCCCACGTAGGCAATGGGGGTGAAGTGTCTTTCCTAAGGACACAACGCGGTTGCCGAACCAAGGACCTCTCGGCTTGTAGCTTGCACGTATACCTACTGAGCCACGGCGCTCCCAGGACCAATCAGTCCTGTGATACGGGATGTTCTGTATTACTGTCGGTTCATGAGCTGACATTGAAGATGGGGTCACAAGTACTGGGGGGGGGGGGGGGGATCTCATGTGACCGGGTGAGAGTATGGGATCACGGAGGATCGTATTGTTAATTGGGGTGCCATGTTGTAGCTGGTTGAGGATGGTAGTAAACGACGTTGAGGGGGCTTCATCTTGTTCGGAGATACTGGGAATCGGGTTCAAGTTGTCTTTCTTTACATGCGCGGGACTGGATACTTCAGTGTTGGAGTTGTCACTTTGGGGTATCTCCCTGGATAAGTGTGAAAGGTGTATGGTCAGGTGACAGGTCAATCTTTTTATTACTACATGTAATTGGGTTTTTGTGTGGAAACAACGTAAGTCATGCCCATCTTGCCACGTTTGGGGTTCCCTGGGAGGGATGGGGGGGGGGGGGGGGTGATTCCATTCGCCTCTTGGGCTCAGGGTTATGGGTTTCAATTTTTCAATTTGGTCCCGGGGGACAGGAGATTGCTGGATATTGACCATAAATTCACGGTTTTGTCTGGCTTCTGCAGCCTTGTACTGGGCATACCCTTTTTTAACAGTGACTCTGGTAATACGCGAGGGCCTTCATCACTCGTCCGGAAGCATTATCCGAAGGGGGTAACTAGTTACGCTTAATCCAGACTTTTCAAACCAACGAGAGGAAAGGGAATCCGACGACAGGTTTATAACTATCGCTGGTGTAAGGTTATTATACACCGAGTAGCATCGTCGATTTGCTCGGTCAAAATGGACGCGATATGGGGTTAAAGTTATGCTGTATGACGGGTCCGTGGAATAACAGCGTGTCAAGAGACGATGTGTCTCAGTCTCCAAAGTGGAAAGTAGGTGAAAAATCCACCAAGGGAGTGGGTGATTGGTTTCACTGTGGGGGTGAAACCTTTCAGCGTGGAGCTGGTGGAGCTATTTGGTATTTTCGGGTCTGTATCTTGCAAAGTAGTGAGTACACTTTGTGAGTTGTGGTAAAAATCACCTCTTTTCAATGTGGAGCTGGAAGGAAATATTTGGTATTTATGGGTGTGTGTCTTGTAGTGAATAAACTTTGTGTTTTAGAGTAAAACTCACTACAGTCAACGTGGAGCTGAGAGGAAAAGAAGTGAGAAAACATTGAGTTTTAGGGTAAAAAACACTACAGTATGCACTAGGAAGTACCGGGTACAGGATCAACACTTTGGATTTGGGGTGTTAGACAGACACAAACTTTTCATCTTGTAAAGTAGTGAGAAAACGTTGTGTTTTAGGTTAAAGTCGCTACAGTAGGTACTGGGAGGTACAGGCTGCTGGGCTGACACTTTGGGATTGGGGTGGGAACAAGACACCAGCAAGTGCAAGCTCGGATGACGGGACTCGGTTTATATTAGTGCTGGCCTGAGATTTGATGGGCTCTCATAACTAACATGCAACAAAGTGGTTGGTTGATAAGTTATTCACTTTTCTGAGTGGCAGGAGTGGATTCGTGTAATTGTCATGGGAGGCATGAATATGTTGCAGTCGAAAAAGATGCGACAAGTAAATAAACAGTTTGTGTGACAGGAGTGAGAATTCATGCAAATGATCAAAGGGTGACAGCGATTATATATGCTTATCTCGAGATCTCGAGATATTATCTCGAGATCTCGACATAGTTTCTCGAGATCTCGAGATATTATTTCGAGATCTTGAGATATTATCTCGAGATCTTGAGATATTATCTCGAGATCTTGAGATAGTTTCTCGAGATCTTGAGATATTATCTCGAGATCTTGAGATATTATCTCGAGATCTTGAGATAATTATCTCGAGATCTCGAGATAGTTTCTCGAGATCTTGAGATATTATCTCGAGATCTTGAGATATTATCTCGAGATCTTGAGATATTATCTCGAGATCTCGAGATAAAAAAAGTATTGAGGGTGGCCTAAATCAGCCACCGTACTAGGAAGCCTGTGTTCAAGTTAAAGAAATTATAACGTCGTTTATTCAGAAAGATTGACACGGTGAACACACGCTGCAATCTCTTGTTTTTGTTGGTATGTTTATTTGAATTCTAGTCGATTTGCACCGATCGATTTGCACCATCTTAAAAGTCGATTTGCACCATTCAAAAAGTCGATTTGTACCATCGAAAAAGTAGATTTGCACCATCGAAAAAGTCGATTTGTACCACCGAAAAAGTCGATATGTACCACCTTTTAGTAAATTTGCACCATTTAGTTGTCCTGCAATCCCATTTTTATGCCTTGTACAGATGCTTCGAGCAATGACTTTTCAATAACTGCTCGATAGATTCTTGGCTTTAGGAATCATACAGGCTTTCGTTGTACACAAGAGAGATAACTCTGCATACGGGGTTATGGGAAACCAAGCACTGGTGATTATAAGACTTGGACGAGGGAACCGGAGATAGTTGGGACTAGATAGACTGTTAGTGTTAGCGTAGCATCTGTACTAGGCATAAAAGTGGGATTGTAGGAAACAGTACTCCTATTAAATAGAACATACCCCCAGGAGATATCTCTGTACTATAGCACTACGTGCTACTATTATATGCCGTATCTGCGGTTTCATATCAAATACAAGTGCATTTTGGTGATTTGGGGGGGGGGGGGGTTATCTGTTTGTTTTCGGGGATTAGATATGCCCCCATTGAATCCTGTTATCGAGGAAAAAACCCTAAAAGGAGTTTCATATCAAATAAAGTCGTTTTTGGTGATTTGGAGGGATTGTCGGATCTATTTGGGTAATTGTGTGTACTCTAGTTCAATCGAACTCACCCCGGGGGCCTCTCGGTACTATAGCACTACATGCTAAGCCGATAAAAAGGGGAATACAAGTCCGTTTCGGTAGTTTTGGGTAGATTTTGGTGATTTGTAGAGATTATCGGGTTGTTTGTGGTAATTCTTTGAATCGGGAAATTACTCTTGTACAAAGGAACATACCCTCTGAACATGTCGCCGCCCCAGTGCAGAAAACTGGGTAACATAGCAACCACGTATTACCATAGAAACCAAGATGGCGGCCTCCAGTATACAAAAATGGCCGACGGAAACACGTATCACCCTAACAACACGCGCTGCGCATGCGCACTATGACCACGTATCACTATGGAGATGACGTCACAAGACGGCCGCTCACGTGAGTTACCACAACAACCAAACATGGCGCCACTGGGTCACGTGGCATGACGTCACTTCCGGAGTCCAGCCAATAAAGCACGATCTCCACATCTCTTACTGCTTACATCTTCCGGGACGTAACTTAAAAATACAGATAGAACTGCCTCCTCACTGAGCTGATCCAAGTACAAGTAACAATTTAACGCCAAACAAGTCGGTTATTGAGTACCACACAGAGTTACGAATACTGTTCAGACCGCTACAGGCCAAAATGACATGACTAATTTCGTCTGATACGAGACATTGACACATTGTGCAGACTATGGGATCGGATCGGTACGTCCTGGTGAGAGGGTTTAGCAACTGAAATGAATGCTGTTTTATCTTCCGATATTAATTTAGGAAACAATTCAGAACATAAATGTAGACAAAATTGACATCAAACAGAGACAATCAGAAAAAGAGCTTTCAACTTTTCGACCATTAGAATCCACGAGGGAACCAAATTAATAAAAGAATCCTCAAATGCCTCATGTCAACTTGACCCAATGCCAACATCTATTGTCAAATCATGTGTAGACTCTTTGGCTCCTGTAATCACAAAAATGATCAACATGTCTCTGCTAGAAGGATATGTACCTGATGTGTGGAAAATAGCAATTGTTAATCCTCTTCTAAAGAAACAAGGTGCGGAACTTGTGTTTAAAAACTTCCGACCAGTGAGTAACTTACCTTTCATCTCTAAGCTGTGTGAAAAAGCCGCAATTGACCAGCTAATGTAACATACTGCTATGCATGCTCCATTACCGGCCAACATGTCTGGATTCAGAAAATTCCACTCGACTGAAACGGCATTGCTCAAGGTTCAGAATGGCATCCTCCTTAATATGGAGTCTGGAAGGGTAAAATTGCTTGTTCTTTTAGACCTTAGTGCTGCTTTTGACACTGTTTGTCATAAAACTCTGCTAGAGACAATGAATTCTGATTTTGGACTTAATGGTGTAGCTGCTATCTGGCTATCATTATACCTCAAGAATAGACAGCAGCGTGTATCAATAAATGGTAATCTGTCAAAAGACTTCCTTCTTGAATGTGGAGTCCCACAGAGCAGCAGTTGCCTTGGTCCTGTTCTGTTTCTATTCTATATTTCAAAAATGCTCACCATCATTGAATCTCACCTGCCATGGTTATACTGATGACACACAGGTCTATTTCTCTTTTCGACCACCAATCAAGGATCAAACTAAAGCTCTAGAATCTATTGAATCATGTATCTCGGACATTCGCACATGGATGGTTTCAAAGAAATTAATGATAAATGATGATAAGACTGAATTCCTAAACTGGTTCATGACAGCAACTCACTTAAGTTGACATCAATTCAGTGAAGGTAGGAGATTTCGCCATCAGTGCAAGTAACAGTGTACGTAATCTTGGTGCCTTCTTCGACTCTACCATGTCTATGGACAGACATGTTACAAACATGTGCAATAAGGCTTTCAGGGGTCTATACAAAGTTAAACAGATAAGACAGTTCCTCACGAAAGACTCCACAAAAACCCTAGTTCATGCCTTTGTAACTTCACATTTGGATTATTGTAATGCCTTACTGTTCAACCTTCCACAATATCATTACTCTCGCCTGCAGATGGTACTAAATGCATCAGCCCGAGTGGTATGCAGGGTATCACGATCTCAACACATCACTCCTGTTCCGAGGGATATGTACTGGCTGCCAGTCAAGTACAGAATAATCTTCAAAACTTTATTATTAGTTTTTAAGACACAAAACAACATGTCACCAGCCTACTCAGAAGAACTCCTTAATACCAAGAATGTGTGTCAATACAACCTGAGGTCCGATTGTAAAATGCTGCTACATGTTCCAAAACATAGGTGTAAGACATTTGGAGATAGGTCATTCTCATTTGCTGGCCCCCACTTGTGGAATAATTTACCAGAACACCTAAAAAGACTTTCAAATGTCAACCTTTTCAAGAAAGATCTCAAAACATGTTTCAAAAAGCCTATAAGTGATGTTGTGGACTATAAGATACTGTATATATTCCGTTTGTATATTTGCACGAGCTCAGTAACATGTACAGCGCATTAGAATATGGTTCTACGTCTTCTGAACTATAATTTTGGCGCTATATAAATGTGTATATTATTGTTATGTCTTTGGACATCGCAAATGATAAATGAAGATCTCGGGTGCGCCGCGGGCGAAGCGGTAGATATCACAGATAGACATGTTGGTTTCGCTAAATAGCCTGGAGCTGAATTATAGAATTACATCGTTCAATGGAAATCATTGACAGGAATAATGTTTTGACCAAACAACTCTGGTGTCGAACCACCTGTTTTGAACGCGTGCCAACGGGATTGCTGGTCATTTTATCTCGACAGCAGAAAATAAATGGTCTTTCCCCGTGATCTGATCAAACAGCAACACACAGCTCCAGTCATCACACTAATTAACAAATTAGTAAGATGCCATTTAACCGAACCAAAGGCTTATCAATGACGCATGTCTGTCAAATTTATTCCATTCAAAATTTCCAACGATTGCTATAATGCAGCATACTCTTTGAACACATAGGCTGATTCCGGCTCATTTTCGCAGACATTTTACAGCGAACACGTTCTATATACGACCATCTGAAATGCCTAGTGCAGAGAGGGCAAAGAAAGAGGCCACTAAAAAGCTTCGGGATGCAGAATAGGCCCCAAACCAGACATCGCTCGCCTCGTTCTTCACAAGACCCGTGACGACGGTTACGTGTGAAGAACAACTAAAATCGGCGGCGGATTCAACAGATCCTATCAGAGGCGGGGGCCTTTCGAGGCATTCGGGCCTAGGCGATAGAAACGCGCCCGCGGTACACCCAAACGTCGACCCATGGGTCAAAGATGTCAGTGCCTTTACTGAAGTCGGCAAAAAAGCCAGTGAGTGGAAAGGCAGGTATTTTCAGAAGGAATGGCTGATAAAGTATTCGTGGCTGCAATACAACATAGACAAAAATGCTGCTTTCTGTGGAAGTTGCACAGAGTTCTCCGCACAACATGACAGCTCACCATTTGTTGCCAGAAATTCCTCGAGTGGTTCCTAGGTCCATATTTGGGGTCACTGTGGGAGCTCGTGTTGTAACTTAGTTCAAAATGAGGAATTTTTCTTTAAAAATCTTCTTCTGCAGATCCAGCAGTCGGAATGTTTTGATATTTGGTGTGCAGCAGCATCCTTAGGGGGTGAAATTCAAGTTTGTTAAAGCCAAGTCCCTGGGTTCATATATGGGCCTGTGGGAGCCAGAATTATAACTTAGTTCAATATGAGGAATGTTCTTTAAAAATCTTTTTTTTTAAGATCCACTGGTCAGAATCTTTGGATATTTGGTTTTAGCTTTTCTTAGGAGGAGCAGATGCAACTTGTTGAAATCAATTCTCTGGATTGACATTTAGGCTACCATGTCAGGTGAGCGCCCTCAGGCCCCCTGGAAGAAAGGGGTTGAACGATTAGCAGAACATGAAGGCGTGAACTACACAGGAAAGCAACGCAAGAAGGATCAAAGACTATGCCGACCAAAGACACCAAAATATCCAGCCATCTTACATCTCAGCAAAGATGACCATATTTCTAATAGACGATACCACGTCATTTCGTTTAAGTTTATATTTAGCCCAAGCTTGGGGGAGATTGGTGCGTTTAGCAATACGATATAAGCGCTTTTTCTGTCTAATTAATAGCCTTATGTCGTTGTGCATCCATTTCGGCTGGTCCCTTCTCGTGGTAATAACTTTGTTGGGTATGTATTTGGATGCTGTGTCGAGTAAAGTGTCGGTAAATTTAGAAACTATAGTATCAAGATCTATAATATCAAAAAGAGAGTTCCAATCAACATCAACAAAAGCATCGTTTAAAGCTTCATAGTTACCTTGGGCGTAAAGCCACACCCTCCTCTTGAAAGAAAGAAGTTGCGGTTTTATAAATTCAACTTCAGTTGAAATTGGACAATGGTAGCGGATCATATCTGGAATAAGAGGTTCTTGCACCTCGCATGCTTTCACATTGATTGTATCACTAATAGCGAAGAGATCAAGCAAAGATGCCGATGATTCAGTAAAACAGGTAGGCTCACTCACGGTCTGTCTTAAATTAAAATAATTAATTATTTCAGAGAAGCCGCTTCTTGATGTAACCATTTGGTTGTCGTTGAAGTCCCCGGTGATAATCAAGTCAGCAATTGATGTGTCTCTGGCTTTTTCAATTGATGCCGATATCACGTCCCATGAATCTGAAGGACTATTTGGTGGCCGATAAAATACCCCTAATAATAAGGATCTACCCCGCTTTGTAAAAACTTCGGCCCATACGCACTCCGTATTCAACGTTTCAAGGTCCGGTCTTGGTCGAAATGGGATACCATCCTTGATGTAAATCGCAACCCCGCCTCCCCTTGTCGACCGGTCGAATCGCAATGGTTCATGGAATCCATGGATTAAAACATCGGATGTGGGGTCATTGGTAAGCAGCCATGTCTCCGTCAAGGCCAAAATGTCATATGGTGCGAATTCACATTCGACAATATCCAGTTTCGGTTTTAGGCTCTGAACGTTAAGATGGACAATTTTTAGCGTATTCTGATGGTGATCTGAGTGGAGAGAATTTGGACCTGGGTTGGTTTCGATGTCCCCGGACAACAATAGGCTTAGGGCCAAGTAAAGAAAGAGCGACATGGCCAGGGAGGACGAGATTTCTACCTCAGATGTGAAGTTTGGCTTTGGTTCATCCACGTCCCTGTTACGATATGGAAATGCTTTGAGAGAATTTATTAATGTAAAGGTAATTGACTCATTGGTCAGCAAATGGAACAAAACAGCCATAGTGAAGCTTTCATGAAGCCCGACACCACTTAAACGTAGTAGCAAGTAAGCTAAGATACAAATACATCTTTCTCTTGGCAAGCAATCTTTTAAGCGGTTAGAGTAGACTTTGAGGTTGAAAGTGCCTATCTGGGCACGGTATAATTCTAGAGAACACATTATATACTAAAAAGTAAATAAAAAGTAAATTGTTGGTGGTAATAAAAGCTTAGTTTCGACAACAAAAATGAACTGAATTCAAGCTGACGTGAAAGAAGGTATGTAGTGTGGAATGAGAAGAGTTGCGAGATCTTACACAGGTAGTTAGGCTGGGTAATACAGTGAAAAATGGGTTTGGGATTCTAATAGATTAAGAAAGTACGAGAAATGAGCAGAAGTTAGGTTAAGTTGCCTTGTCCTGTTAGCGTTTGTTGGAAGGCACCCTCAGAGCCTCTCAACAAACTTCAACAGGACATATCAACATAAATCAGTTGCTTACTCACTGAGGCAGAGTTGCGGGTATTTCATGAGGAGAAAATTATCAACTAAAAATTGCAAGACGCATTTTCAGCTGTATGGAGAAACCACCCATACAAACAGTATGCAGGGAATTTTAAGGGGAAAAGTTAAATCTCGATAATGAACACATGAAGGACACTGTTTACATGTTCATGTACAAGCGAGGAGAAAAAATTTTGAGGTAAGTGGACTTGCTCTGTTACAGACTGTAGGAAGGCAGTGAAATTTTTTTTTTTTTTGGGGGGGGGGGGGGAAGGTTGAATTTCAAGAACGAATACAGGGAGGTCACTGTTTGCATGCTCATGCAAAAGCAAGGAGGAAGGATTAGTTTATGTGGACTCAACCTGTTACAGATTGTTGGGGAGTTTCTTATCAACTTATCAATATGAACCAAGAACACAGGAAAGACACTGATTACATGTTCATATACACACTAGAGAGAGAGAGAGGGCGAGAGAAAAAAAAACAAAACATTGGCTTAAGTGGACTTTCAAGGTTACAGTTAGCTGGAAAGTACCCACGTGTATACGCAGGAGAAAAACATTAGCTTGATTGGGCCTGTCCTGTTGCAGTTTGTTGGAAAGTACCCACAGGAACTCCCCAACAAACTGCAACAGCACATATCAACATGAATCAGGAACACACGATGGGCACTGTTTACATGTTCATGTACAAACAAGGGGGAAAAATTTTGGTTGGGTGGACTTGTGTTACAATTTGTTGGAAAGCACCTGCAGGAACTCTCCATCAAACTGCAGCAGGGATTTTAACAGCATGAACCAAGGTCATCGGGATGACACTGTTCATGTACGAGCAGGAAGAAGACAATTACTTGAGTGGACTTGTCTCGCTACACTTTGTTGGAAAGCACGCACAGAAACTCATTCAAACGGGGCTTATCGGCATGAACCAGCAACACAGGTATTACACTGTCTGCATCTTCATGTACTAGCAAGGAGAAAAAATAAGGTTAAATGTATTTATCCTGTCACGGATGGTTTGGAGGCAATATAATTTTAGGGAAGAAGATAAATCTTATGAATGAACACAGGAATGGCACTATTTACATGTTAATGTACAAGCAAGGAGAAAAGATTGGTTCAAATGGACTCATCCTGTTACAGATCTTTGGAGAGTTTCTTATCAACTTGTCAACTTATTAACATGAACCAAGAACACAGGAAAGACAGTATTTACGTGCCCATATATGTACACGCGAGGGGAAAACGTCAGGTTAAGTGGACTTACAGAGTTACAGTTTGTCGGGAGGTAACCATCAGCTTATCAGCGTGAAGTGGGAACGCACGGAGAGCACTGTTTACATGTTCAATGTACGCACAGGACGGAAACAATTAGTTAATTGGACTTGACCTGGTACGGTTTGTTGGACTTGGAGAGTACCCACAGGAACTCACCAACAAACCGCAACAGGGCTTGCCAACGTGAACCAGGAACACAGAAAAGGCATTGTTTACACGTTATGTAGACGCAAGGAGACAACATTAGGTTAATTGGACCTGACCCGTTACAGTTTGCTGGGAAGCACCCACAGGAACTCTCCAACAAACAGCATCGGGGTTTATCAACGTGAACCAGAAACACAGGAAAGACATTGTTTACTTGTCCATGTACGCACAAGAAAAAAGAAAACATCAGATTGATTGGACTTGTCCTGGTACAGTTTATTGGAAAACTCCCACAGGAACTCTCCAACAAACTGAAAGAGGGCTTATCGGTGTCAACCAGAAACACAGGAAGGACACTGTTTACATGTCCATGTAAGCGCAAGAAGAAAGAAAACATCACATCAGTTGAACTAGTCCCGGTACAGTCTGTTGGGAAGCACCCACAGGAACTCTCGAACAAAGTGAAACAGGGCTCATCAACGTGAACCCGAAACACAGGAAAGGCATTGATTACCTGTCCATGTACGCACAAGAAGAGAGAAAACATCGGATTAATTGGACTTGTCCTGGTACAGTTTATCGGAAAGCACCCAGGGGAACTCTCCAACAAACTGCAACAGGGCTTTTCAACGTGAAACAGAACCACAGGAAAGGTATTGTTTACATGTTCATGTAAATGTACGCAAAAGAAGAAAGAAAACATCGGGTTAATTGGACGTGTCCTGGTACAGTTTATTCGAAAGCACCCACAGGAACTCTCCAACAAACTGCAACAGGGCTTATCAACGTGAAACAGAAACACAGGAAAGGCATTGTTTACATGTCCATGTACGCACAAGAAGAAAGAAAACATCGGGTTAATTGGACTTGTCCTGGTACAGTTTATTCGAAAACAGCCACAGGAACTCTCCAACAAACTGTAACAGGGCTTGTCAACGTGAACCAGAACCACAGGAAAGGCATTGTTTACATGTCCATGTACGCACAAGAAGAAAAAAAGAAAAAACAACATCTGGTTAATTGGATTCTCCAACAGACTGCAACAGGGCTCATCAACGTGAAACAGAACCACAGGAAAGGCATTGTTTACAAGTCCATGTACGCACAAGAAGAACTAAAACATCGGGTTAATTGGACTTGTCCTGGTACAGTCTATTGGAAAGCGCCCACAGGAACTCTCCAACAGACTGCAACAGGGCTCATCAACGTGAAACAGAACCACAGGAAAGGCATTGTTTACATGTCCATGTACGCACAAGAAGAAAGAAAACATCGGGTTAATTGGGCTTGTCCTGGTACAGTTCATTGGAAAGCACCCACAGGAACTCTCCAGCAGACTGCAACAGGGCTCATCAACGTGAAACAGAACCACAGGAAAGGCATTGTTTACGTGTCCATAAACGCACAAGAAGAAAGAAAACATCGGGTTAATTGGACTTGTCCTGGAACAGTTTATTGGAAAGTATTCGTGAAGGCACAAGGAGAAAACATTAGGTTAATTGGACTTGTCCTGGTATAGTTGGTTGGAAAGCACGCACAGGAACTCTCCAACAAACTGCAGCAGGGCTTAACAACGTGAACCAGGAACACAGAAAAGTCTCCGTTCACATGTTCATGAACGCATGAGAGGAAAGCATTAGGTTAATTGGACTTGTCCCGGTACAGTTTGTTGGAAAGCACGCACAGAAGAAAACATTAGGTTAATTGTACTTGTCCTGGTACAGTTTGTTGGAAAGCACGCACAGAAGCCCACTAACGGTGCTCATCGACATGAAAAAGGGACACAGGAAAGGCACTGTTTGCACGTTCGTGTACAAACAAGAGAAGAAAAAAAAAACAAAAAAAAAAAACATTTTTTTTTTTCCCCTCTTCCCTTCCCCCTCTTCCCCTTTTCCTTTAAAGTTTTTGAAGTATAGTGGATTTGACCTGATGCAGTCTGTTGGAAAGTGCCCATAGAAGAAACTCTCAGGCAAACGGCAACAGGGCATATCAGCATGCACATGTTTGGGGAATCTCTCAGTGAGATGGCATGATCAATTCAATCAAAAGTTTACGAACTTACTATTTGTGATCTATTCAAGTCAATATTCATGAGAAGTCTGAATTTTTTTTCCAGTTCAGTTATCTGATGAGTTGTCACAATCCTTTGGATGGATCCATTGTCAAGTTTGGCGAAGATCACACCATCGAATGTCCAAGACTCCTTGAGTTTTCTTTCACTAACAAGTTTACGAGCTCGGCGAGCTATCGAAGCTCTTGTCCCTGTTAAGTCCTCATTTAAGAAAACACCAGAATTCCTGCTACTGTTGGCACCACAAGGAGGTTGGTTGTCCAGTCGAGCATATTTAAGTTTAGTTCTTGCTCTGTAGAGCTTATTCCTGGTGCGGTAACTGTTCAACTTAAATATAATGGGTCTATCTTTATTGGGTTTACCATCAATAAACCTCGGACCAACACGGTGACTTCGAGAAATATCATCGAGTGACAACGGAACTTCAATCTTCCTACTAATATCAATGACAATGTCATCAGTGTTTTCACCAGGGGTCTCAGCCACACCCGACAGCCTTAGATTGGTCCTTCGTCCATATTGTTCCAAATCATCTAACTTGTCACTTAATTGGGCTATTGATGTGTCCCTTTCTTTGATTTCGGCACGCAGTTCACGCACAGTCTCCTCCAGATCTTTAATCTGTTCTTGGGCAGCTTCCATGAAAATAGATTTCAGCACGTCACGCACAGAACTGTCAGTGAGTTATATGTATATGTTATGTTATATGTAAGGCTGAAAATTTAAATATTTGTTATGTATGTTATATGTATGTTATATGTAAAGTTGAAATGTTAAATATTTGTTATGTATGTTATATGTATGTTATATGTAAGGTTGAAATGTTAAATATTTGTTATGTATGTTAGGTTGTATATATCATTATATTTCAATAAAAATAATAAAAAAAAAATCATCCTTCCTTCTTATTTTATTCGATATAACCCAATAAAGAGTTATCGGCTCGAGTAGGCATTCGGGGAATAATTACTATGATAAGTGTAACATAATTATAACTTTCTCCTTAAGGAACCTCTTAATCCTCTTAATCAGCCTGATGTTTATTTAGCCCAGTAGTCGTTCCGGGAATAAACCGTCGGGCAGTGGGACTTCTTAAAAAGCTTCAGTCATACCGCGAAATGTTCAACTTGGTCGTCATGAATGAACTGGCGTTTCTACTAAAGGACAATTCTAAACAATTACAAAGTGCTTCGTTAACAGCTGAGCAGGCATCATCAACAATTGATCAAATTTCGCCCTGGGGAACTACGCACTAGTGCGGAATTTGATCGCCTGTGTGCGAAAACAGAAAGTTTAACGGGTCTGGTTACACCGAAAACACAGCCCTGCAATAAAGCTATCGAAAGGCCAGCAAAAAGAAATCTTCAGAACTCTGCCAGCAAATCTGACTGATTGTCTGATTACTGAGAAAATTCCAGCTGAGGCGACTGTCAGTTCTCTTGATGAAAGGGCAGATCTCTCGAGATCGTTATATGAGGCAATTGATGCGATTGCAGAGTCGATGAATGTTCGTTTCGACCAAGCCGATCTTAAAGTGATTTGGGGTTTGGAAGACTTGCTTTTGAAATCTGCAAATGGGTTTCATATTGCTTCTTTGCCGCAAGAACTAGCTTTTCTGGCACCAATGATCGATGTCCAGCAGTTGAAGAGCGAACAAGTTCACATTAAACTGTTCAATAAAGAAGTTCCCACACCGATAACACGGTTCACCAAGATAACATCGATATGCGAAATTTTGAACCACAAACAGAGTACTAAGGATTGTCTGCCACAACTTAACAAACTCCTGCAATATTATTCCACAATTCCGCTAAACTCTGCAACTGCTGAAAGGACTTTCAGTGCCACGAGGAGAGTAAAATCGTGGCTCCGATCAACCATGTCCGAAAACAGCCAAATCAACCGGATGTTTGGCCACATTGGAAAAGTATATATGGACCAAGTTTCAATCCGGAATATAGCACAAGAATTTGTTTGAGCAAGTGACTGCAGAACGAAATATTTCGCACAAGAATTTGTTTGAGCAAGTGACTGCATAACGAAATATTTCGGAAAGTATTAAACGGACGTGACGTCAGGTTTCTGTTCGGATCCACAAGGGGCTGGAAACGTAAATAGGCCCTATATATAGATATACCATTTTTTATGGTATATCTATATATGGGGCCTATTTACGTTTCCAGCCCCCTGTTTTCGGATCGGTCAAATTAGATTGTTTACTGTACATATATCAATATAACAAAATGTGATTTTGGAGGGCATTGCGGTTTATTAACGGCCCAACAGAAATGATTAACAGCCCAACAGCTTATAAGCGACCCGAGATGTAGTCGAAGGCCGCTGATAAGGTGAAGGGCTGTTAATCATTTCTGGCGGACCGTTAATAAACCGCAATGCCCTCCAAAATCATGTTACTACTATTATTATCACTGTCACCAGAAGAACATAGTATGGGCCTATGACTGATGGTTGGTTATAAATAGAAGTGTGCAATGCAAAACAGTAGAGACAACAACACTAACCATTTACCCAACGTAACGGTCAAAACCGGCCAGCGCTCTCCATACAAAAATCTTCATTCAAATTTTATTATGTTTTCAATTTTTATCGCAAAACATAGCTTATGACCCCTCATTGGAACGAGCTCAATGAGCTCGTTCCAATGAGGGGTCATAAGCTATGTTTTTTAGACAAAAATTTAAAATTTTTAGTTATTCAATAATTTATTTTTCAAGTATCGTCTGCTAGCCACGTTGGGTAATGGGTTAATTTTAATAATCCCATTGTGAATAACACAACAAAACTACAATATTATCGTCTACTTTGTTGTCAAACTGAAATCGAACGGTCACATTTATATCGTGGACACCTGCCCAGTCTATGGCCCATTTAGGGAACTTGAAGGTGGTCAACAGTTGTTGAAATACATAGTTTTGGGGGAGAATAAGTCTTTTATAATTTCTGTTTTTAACCCCTCCTTGACATAAAGAAAACCCTCCGAAATAAACTTGTTTACGCAATGTCACGGATCAGCGAATTTTGAGCGAAGCGAAATGATGGGAACTGATCGATCGATCGGGTCTTTATCACGTGACGAGTCGGGCTGTAACAGTTATTGAGGTGTCAACACATTAACGGCCCAACACGTCACGTGCCCTGTAACTGTTGAGTTTTACACTGTTTTTATGTTCGAGTAAAATTCCGTTAATGTGCTAGGAACGCCCTGTAAAGTGATAATAATATAAAATATGGTGCGATACAGCGGGATATCTTATAAAGACGAACACAGTGTGACAGTGATGTGTGTTAATATTGTGGATAAATAAAATGCATAGTCAGAGACTGGATGCGGTTTCATTCTCCAAATTGCTCATGTGGACATATAATTCTAATTCATATTCAATCAGAGGCGGATCCAGAAAAGAGGGGGAGCTAATTACCCTCACAGTTAGTCCAAACTTGGACCCAAAGTCCGTAATATAATTTTTTGGTTTGTTACGTCCGCAGGACGTACCAAACCAGAAAATTATATTACGGACGTTGGGTTCAAGTTTGGACTACCTCATAGTATGACGCGCAGCATGATCCGAGCCTCGCAGCGGCCAGTTGCGAGAGAGCACGAGAGGGGGTGTCCCCCTGTCGTTGGTGAGGAGTCCCCTTCCCCGGGAAATCTTTAAAAAAAAAACTGGGGGCTAAAACTCTTGTTCTCGGCGATTCTGAGGCTGCTGTGACCGGCCAACCAGGCTGTTACTTGATGTGTTGTTCTCGCGACCATAAATTCAAGTGATGTTAACGATGTGTTCTTGGCGAGGTGTCAATTCGTTTTCATGGGAGCATGCTTTATCGATCGGAAAGGTCCTGAGTCGAATTTCGGTACCGTGTTTTAACATAACTCCAGCAAAAATCGAGGGGGTGCGCCCCCCTCTGGATCCGCCCTTGATATTACGTTATTTTACGAGCCAGAGAACGCTGAGATTTGAGGTAATTATAGACAATATAATAATAATTACAAACAGAAAACAATAATTAGTAGTTTTCTTTATTATTGCACGCACATGCCTTTTGTTGTGGATAATGGATGCTTATTGTTTACTGATACAATATGCAGTTATAGGTTTTACCGACAGATGATCATAACCTTATCCCATTTCGCCACTCTCCGGGTTTTGTGCCCGATGGGCTTTTTAACAGTTTTTGTGTGATGAATTTAAGCCTGAAGCAACTGGTAATATTTTTTTTTTACATTTCTCTCATTTGTTTGTTTCGCCATAAAATTGATTTTTTTGTTTCATGTTAAGGGAGCGGAGGGTATACTAAGTGGAAAGCACTTGTCCTCCAATCCCAATTTGCAACTTATTTGTTTTGCAAATAAAAATATGTTTAACCTAACTGGTAACTGTCGCGTAGCGCTACGTGTATATTGGTCACATTAATCAGCAATCGGTGGCGGTACATATTTTGGAAGCCATGTTAATTAGTACCTGTATCGGAAATTTTCTCGGTGTGCCCTCACGTGTGCTTAGTTTCTGGCTTACTTAAAGAGAGTAATTAAACTTGTAGTGTGAAATTTAAGAATGTATTGCCCACCTGGTCACCTGGTCAAACCAAGGTCGACCCAGTAGGCATAAGCTGCGTCTATATTTTACCCGCCGCGCCAAACTTCAGTTTAAGTCATCGTATAGACGGCTAATTCGGTTTAACTTTTGTATAGTATAGACACAGCTATACAGGTGCGGGGTACCAACATACCCTTTTCAGTAATGCTGCCCCCCCCCCCCCTGCCATGGAGTGCTTCCGGCGCCCCTGATATTAGCTGGAATTTCAGCGGAGAATAGCTAATTTTATGAGTTTGTATTTATGTGCTATTCTCCGCTGGAAGTTTAAACGAGCTTTTCCTTGCAGTCGTTCGTAACAGATTTTCGGTAAGAATGGATTGGACGTGCTAAAAGCACTAAATACCTGCCCTAACAATGTAATTGCGATTCCAATTTGAAGCTCGTCATCCCTTCTACAATTCTGGATAAAATTACTGCGAGCACGGTGCATTTCATGCCTAAAAAGCGATTATTATCAACGAACCCCCTCCCTTTTCTCGCAAAACAAAACATGCAAATTGGGGAATACCCGACAGTTGTGACGTTTTTGTTTTCCACGCACTGAAAATAATCAAAATATGGAACTCGACAATTTGAAACGGACTGGCATTTCCAAATTATCACACACAACAAAACGGGACTGTTTTCGAGCCTTGTATTTCTAAATATTGAAGACATTCGGTGTGTGTGTGTGTGTGTGTGTGTGTGTGTGTGTGTGTGTGTGTGAAGTGGTGGAGGTGGTGGTTGTGGGGGAGGGGGGTGATCACGAGGTGTGTTCGTTTCGAGGGCAACAGTCACGAACAGTACATGTAATAGGGGATTGGGGGTCCCTCCAAGAAAAGTTGAAATCCGCTATAAAATAGAGCCTTCTTGAGGCTTTTAGGATGAAAATTCACGTTATCTTTTGGCCGTCAAATGACGTTTTAAGCTGCATGTTTCATATTTACAAATTCATGAGAGTAGTATGTCATGTACCCGGACAGGACTCATTGGCAGGACCTAGGTGCAGGACCTTGGAAGTGACGTTATTTCACGTGACCCAGTGGCGCCGTGTTGTGTTGTCATGGTAACCCGTGTGGGCGGCCATGTTGTGATGTCATTCCCATGGTGATACGTGGTGTGAGTGCGCATGCACAGCGCGTGTTGTTAGGGTGATACGTGTTTCCGTCGTCCATTTTGTATACTGGAGGCCGCCATCTTGGTTTCTATAGTGGCACGTGGTTGCTATGTGACCCAATTTTTCTGCAATGGGACGGGGTATGTTCGGAGGGTATGTTCGATTGAATCGGAGTAAATCTAATTACCACAAACAACCCGACAATCCCTCCAAATCTCCAAAATCCACCCAAAATCACCGAAATTGACTTTATTTGATACGGATTTCCCATGTTATTGGTTTTATTGACTTAGTACGTAGTACTATAGTACTAAGGGGGACCAGGGGGTGCATTCGATTGAACAGGAGTAATGTTCTGGCTTAGAATTCTCCCAGAATCCCTTTTTGGATCCCATGACGTTTTTCCCATTAAAAGACACGTTCATTTGTTCATTCTCTGCTTCTATCTATATATGCAATAGTTTTCGTTTCCTTTCCTTTCTTCTAGAGTATACTCCAGTACAGTAGAAGAGCCTATCAGGTGGAACAGCTTTGCTTATTATTACTATATTTAGCTATTCTGGTCCATTCTTGTTAGTTCTGACCCTATTCCGAGTACTCTTGTTGTTTCATATATCTAGATCATTTATATAAATTATAACTACCCAATCAGATTGCTTGATTTCCCATAACCTGTACTTAATCGTACAGAGTTATCTCCCTTCTGTATAATAAAAGCCTATATCAATGGCAATATCCCCGGGCACCCCAATTTCGGCACCCCTTTTTTGAAAAACATATGACCTTCGGCACCCCTTTTTGTCATATGTGCTTATGTGAAAAGGCACAATGTGCCCTAGCACATAGGCACATGCTTTATGTGCCGATATGTGCTTATGTGAAAAGGCACAATGTGACACAATGTGCCCTAGCACATAGGCACATACGGGTATTTGAGGATACCTATTGCCTGGTATTGTATTATTTGAGGATACCTATCTAGGATACCTTCTGGAGAATTCCTTTTTGTCATATGTGCTTATGTGAAAAAGCACAATGTGACACAATGTGCCCTAGCACATAAGCACATGCTTTATGTGCCGATATGTGCTTATGCGAAAAGGCACAACGTGACACAATGTGCCCTAGCACATAGGCACATACGGGTATTTGAGGATACCTATCTAGGATACCTTCTGGAGCATCCCTTTTTGTCACATGTGCTTATGTGCCCTAGCACATAGGCACATACGACCAAAAAGGGATTCAATAGCCACAGGTGTTTTCCAAAAGGGATTCTTAAAATGGGATTCCTATCCGACTCTGTAAAATGGGATTCCGTGTTTTAACATCAACACTCGGGGGTATTCCCCTTCCCTGTTAGAATAATTCAATTCAATGGGTTGTAGTTCAAAAATTCATTCAATTCAAAATAATTCAAAGGGTGTTAATACCTTCATTTAGGTTATGGTTAAAAAATAGAGTTCTTTCAAACAGTTCCTTCAGTTCAAGGGTGTTAACATTGGGATATATTTAGGGGTTAAAGTTCATTCAAATAGTTCAAAGGGTTAACACTGGGTTACATATGGGGGTTGTAGTTCATTCAAAGAGTTCAAAGGGTTAACGTTGTCTTATATTTAGGGGTTATAGTTCAAAACAACTTTGTTGGGTTCAAAGGGTTCATTCAGTTTTGTTCAATTCAAGAGGGCCAACACTGTGTTATATATGGGGTTATAGTTCATTCAGTTGAAAACTTTGTTATGTTGACTTTGATCTTGGTTGTGTTCAATCAGATCAGTTCGATTTTCTTCAATTTGTTCTGTTCACTTCGATCTTGGTTGTGTTGGATCTTTGTTCACTTTGTTCTGTTCCCTTCCATCTTGATTGTATTTGATCAGATCTGTTCAGTCTGTCCAACTAGTTCGATCAATCTGACTAGTTTGACCTTCTTTCACATTGTTATGTTCACTTCGTTGTTTTGTAGTGGCTGGTTGTCTCTGTTCAGAGTCTTGTAATAGTGATTGGGTGTTATCAATCCCTTGTAATATCCTCCAACAATAAAGAAAAATTCTACAAGAAAATCTCCAAGCTCCCACCGAAAGGAACTCAGAAAACTATAAAAACTACTGTACAATCTTCAACAAGGTAAAAACACAATGTAAAGCTACCTATTATAGAGATATCTTAAACGAAAACAAAAACAATATGCGAAGAACGTGGCAGATTTTAAACGAAGCCATCAATAAAGGAAACATTGAGGTTAACCCTGGCCCCACATACAATAAGGACATGTCAACTAATGAAACATCTGCGATTTCGATTCTGAACTACAACATTCGTAGTATTCGCCACAAACTCCCTCTTCTCAGCGACGAGATCGATGATTTCGACATTCTCTGTTTTACGGAAACTCACCTTGACGATGAGTATGATATTAGTAATATTTTGCTACCTAACTTCTCCGCTCCATTTACTCACAATAGGAACCAGTTCGGTGGCGGCATCGCAGTGTATTTCTCAGACAGTATATACCATAGAAAGCTAGACTATCTCTCATTTAACGACGACATTCTCTGGTTTGAGGTTGGGGTTAAACATAAATTTATTTTATGCCTGACATACAGATCCGAGAGAGAATCAGTTGCCAACTATTGGTCTAAACTAGAAGATAAAATAGATCTGGCATTATCCCTTAACCCCGCGATAGTACTTACAGGTAACATCAACTCCGATCTCCTAAACCCCCAAAGCAAACTACATTCTCTCATGACATTATTCAACTTAAACAACGTAATTACAGAACCCACCAGAGTAACTCCTACTTCGCAGTCACTGCTTGATCCGATAATCGTCAGCGACACTGTTAATGTGTTCAACTCAGGAACATTGGAACTGGGGTTATCCGACCATAGAGCTACTTATGCCCATATTGCCAACTCGCATTTTAACAACCCCGTTACGTTTCGTGACGTCTGGCTTTACAACAAAGCCGACTTCCAACGAATGAATACAATGATAGCTAGGTCCGATTGGGAAAATTTAATAAGCGACGCGCCCTCCATAAATAATGCTGTGTCAAACTTTGTATCGGAGTTCTTAAAAATAGCGAAGCAATGTATCCCCAATTCCACAATAACAGTGCGAAAAAAAGACAAACCATGGTTTGACAGCGCTATTAGAAAAGAGTTACGCCACCGTGACCGATTAAGAAAATTAGCTTTCAAAAATAATAAACCCCAGCTTTGGACAAAATATAAAACAGCCAGGAACAAGGTTAACAACATGAAAAAATTTGCGAAGAATGTATACATGGAAAAAGTTGACGAATCTCTATCACACGACACGGAACCTAAGCAGTTTTGGCATGTTGTTAAAACGTTTCTGGAAAATTTTTCTAGTACTTCTGGCATAACCCATCTTTACCGCCTGTCCGAGGAAGGGTGTGAAATTATCGAGAACGATACAGAGAAAGCAAATCTCCTAAACGAAACTTTTATAAGTAACAGTGCATTAAACTCGAGTTCAAAAACCCTTCCGCCCTTCAAACGGAGATGCTCTCACTCCATTAGCAGCGTATCGTTCTCTGAGCAGGACATCTCGGATATTCTAAAAAGTTTAAAAACTAAAAAGTCACATGGTCACGACGGAATAGGTCACAAAATGTTGAAGGAAACAAAATATTCTGTTAGCAGACCCCTTTTTCTCCTCTTCAATAAATCATTGTCAGAGTGCGTCTACCCCGACGAGTGGAAACTTGCTGATGTGATTCCTCTTTATAAGAAAGGAGACAAATACGACCCGAAAAATTATAGGCCCATATCGTTGTTATGCTGTATCGGTAAAATAATGGAAACAGTTGTCTTTAGAGATATCCACAAATATTTCCTTGAAAATAGTTTATTTTACAAATTCCAGTCAGGGTTTTTGCCGAATAATAGTACAGTGTACCAGTTGATAGAGGTCTATCATAACCTTTGCAACGCCATAGATAAAAATATGCAAACTTGTGGTGTTTTTTGTGATATTTCCAAGGCCTTTGACAGGGTTTGGCACACCGGTCTAATTTTCAAACTGAAGCAATATGGGGTTTCTGGTCCCTTGCTGCGATGGTTTCAAAGCTATTTGGCACACAGAAGTCAAAGGGTGAAAATTAATGAATGTAAATCCGAGTATAGCAACATAGAAGCGGGGGTTCCTCAGGGGTCTGTTCTTGGCCCTTTTTTATTTTTGGTCTACATCAATGATATAGCCGACGATATTGAGTCCATTGTTAGACTCTTCGCTGACGATACCTGTTTGACCGAATCATCTATTGACATTCATAGCATTGAGTCAAAAATGAACATCGAACTCGAAAAAATCAACAAATGGGCCGATACCTGGCTGGTCACATTTAATGCTAAAAAAACAAACGCTGTTTTGTTTACACTCAATAGAGATGTCATTATTCCAAGTGTTTTGTTCGACAGCGAAACACTTGACTTTGTTGGCGTCCACAAAAACTTGGGATTATCCATCCAATCAAACTTGGGCTGGGAAGCGCATATTGACGACATTTGTAAAAAAGCCTGTGTTAGACTTTCACAGTTAAGAAAACTAAAGCATATTTTCAATCGACAGATTTTGAATAAGATGTACAATGCCTTCATTTTGTCAATATTGGAATACGGGAGTCCGGTGTGGTGCGGAGCTCCCCAATATATGATGAAGCGTCTAGAGGATATACACTGTGATGCCGCACGAATCGTATCAGGGCTGACGAGATCAGTATCGCGAGACCTCCTTTTGATTGAAGTTGGGTGGGACAGCCTCGAAACAAGAAGACACATACAAAAGATGTGTACCTTCTACAAAATCGTAAACAACGATGCGCCCGATTATCTGCAGGAATTACTACCACGAAGAGTTCGTGACACATCTGGTTATAACCTTCGAAATTCGGCAGATTTTATGCCTTATTGCATGCGAACAGAGCTATTCAAAAGATCATTTTTCCCCTCGTGTACAGGAACATGGAATAGTCTACCAGTGTCCGTGCGAAACAGCAGTTCACTCAATGAATTCAAAAAACTCATATCACCGCCTGAAGGGAGACCTCCAGGATACTTCTCCTGTGGTGTCAGAAAATATAACATTATTCATAGTAGAATTCGAACTTGTTGCAGCGATTTGAACAGTGATAAGTTTCTCAATTACATCTCCGAATCTCCATACTGTTCCCATTGTCCAGCTGTTGTTGAGGACGCAGAGCACTATTTACTCTTTTGCCCCTTTTATTCAGAATCTCGCAACGCTCTCATTGGTAAACTATTGGAAATTAATGTTAATTTGAATTCCGTTGATATTTTATTGTACGGCGACCCCATTTTAGAACATAAAACTAATACCTCACTTTTTAAATTTGTTCAAAAATTTATTCGTAACACTCGAAGATTCGATAATGAGTTTCCATCCTAGTATTGTTTAACACATGCAGTTCATTGCGACTTCTAAGGCGCGTGATTAGGCGGCTAACGTGTAACCAATGGATGATTACGGAAATTAATATGTAAATATTATTATTATTATTATTATTATTATTATTATTATTATTATTATTATTATTATTATTATTATTATTCACCGCAGGAGAGTTATGTCGGTGGTAAGATTTGAACGCGGTAGTAAAAGTATTATCTATAGTTGTAGCAGTAATGATGGTGGTAGTAGTAGTAGCAACCACTCAGTGCTGCGCCTGGTCGACCCTCGGCATGGAAAATCAAATCAAATTAACAGAGACAGACTCAAGGTGCAGAAAGGACATCAATCAATTAATCACTTTTTTTCTCTTTCTCTCTCACTCTTTTTATTGAGAAGTTAGATTTTCTAGTATATATATATATATATATTTTTTTTTTTTTTTTTTTTTTTTTTACGTTTCTCTCATTTGTTTGTTTCGCCGTTATGTTGATTTTTTGTATCATGTTAAGGGAGCGGAGGGTATACTAAGTGGAAAGCACTTGTCCTCCAATCCCTATTTGCAACTTATTTGTTTGGCAAATAAAAATATGTTTAACCTAATAAAGGAAAAGGTGAAGCCAGATTACCCTCGTTCTTCATCCAGGATAACATCGAGTTAAGCGAGCCCCATGACATCGCAGAAGAATTCAACAATTTCTTTATGAACATTGGAAAAAACACATCCGAACAGATTCAGAAAACTAACTAGAGAAACAGAATTTACTGCCACCAGTAAATTCAAGTCTGTGTGAAAAGGGTTAAAGTATCAGGAATAGACTATAAAGAAAGAGAATTCATGGAGGCTTATTTTTCGGGAGTAAAATATTTTTGAACAAATCAGAAATGGGTTTTCGTTTGCAGTATTTACAGATATTCATATAGGAATCAGAGCATTTTTATAAGAAACCAGAAATGGCATATATGTGACCAGCATTCAAAGGGTTTGATACACGAATCAGAAATGGACATTTTTGGCTCTGCCCACTAATTTGAGTGATGAAATACATTCATAAACTTTAGAAATGCATTAAGGTGTAATAAAATGCATTTCCCAGTCTTTCTGAATAATGCCCTCCATATTAAGATCCTTAGAGGGTTAAAATATTCCCTTTAAATACTCCATTTTAATCCTTTAAATAGGGGCGCAATGGCTCAGCTGGCAGAGGTGCAGGCTGCAAGGCCTGAGGTACGTACTCTGCCCTTGGGCAAGACACTTCACCCCATAGCCCACGTGGGTGCATAGTGGCGCTGTGTACTAAAGCGTACTACACATCGATGGTGCACCCGTCTTCAACCAAAGCTAACCTTGCTTGTGTGGAGTTAGTATGTGGGGGATCTGACAATTGCTCGTTGTTGCCCAGTGGTTCTTCCCGGGTACTCCCGATTTCCTCCACCTGAAAAACTGCCGTGGTCATGATTAGCCACTGTGCAGAAATATGTGACATTAAACACCAATGAAAAAATAATCCTCTAAAAATGACCTCAATCCAATAAAGGGACATAAGCTATGTTTTTCAAGCAAAAATAAAAAGGTGATTAAAACTGAATAGACGTTTCTGTGAATAATGTTGACCGGTTTTCGCCGTTATGTTGGCTAAAGGGTTAAGAATCTCTTACTTTGGAAAGTACACTGAAAGGGTGTCTCATTCCACATAGAATTAAATATTAAGAAAATAAAGCGAAAAACATTTAGTTTCTCGGCTGACAGTACCTGCTTTTGAACTCCGGGGGGATGGAACGGCACAAATCAGAGACATTCTCTTAATGGCACTTTGGCACCAAAGGTTTCTGCACTCTCGATGAGACCGAGCCGAGCGCAGTGAAAGACTATAGAACTCCTCTAACAAATGAGTTTTAAACAGTCATAGCACTAACACAGTTACCAGTACAGTCGACCATGTCAGTATTGTTACAGGCACCCTGACAGTTTTGTGATAGGTTTCAACAATTATTCAGTGTAGTTTTATGGAAAAGGTTAACTTGATTCTGCCTGAAATAAAATATGTGCAATCCACATTGAAGTCTTGAGAGGGTTAAAGGCATTGAACTGAATTAGATAGGTTTCAACAAATTTTACAATTATTCAGTGCAGTTTTATGGAAAGGGTTAACTTTATTCTGCCTGAAATAAAATATGTGCAATCCACATTAAAGTCTTGAGAGGGTTAAAGGCATTGAACTGAATTAGATAGGTTTCAACAAATTTTACAATTATTCAGTGCAGTTTTATGGAAAGGGTTAACTTTATTCTGCCTGAAATAAAATATGTGCAATCCACATTGAAGTCTTGAGAGGATTAAAGGCATTGAACTGAATTAGATAGGTTTCAATAAATTTTACAATTATTCAGTGCAGTTTTATGGAAAGGGTTAACTTTATTCTGCCTGAAATAAAATATGTGCAATCCACATTGAAGTCTTGAGAGGGTTAAAAGCATTGAACTGAATAAGATAGGTTGCAACAAATTTTACAATTATTCAGTGCAGTTTTATGGAAAGGGTTAACTTTATTCTGCCTGAAATAAAATATTTGCAATCTACATTGAAGTCTTGAGAGGGTTAAAAGCATTGAACTGAATAATTTATAATATATTTCCTTGCAAGGTAAAGGGTTTCTCTCAACTTAGTTCCAGGAACTTACATCCCATTATCATAACAAGGTTAGTGGGATTATTTCTTGACAGCTACTCCACTGGTGTTTACATTATCTCCACTGTGAATAACATAGCATCCTATTGCTTGGGGAGAATTTACTGTATCAGGAAATTGGAGGCTGCGAAAGCCCTGTGGCCTTTTAGGCCATACTAAGTGACTCTAGCGACCTGAAAAAGATAGGTGGCCGAGAACATTTGACTGTCCACCAGTATGCCAAAAATCAGCGGGATGGGGCGATTCGTTTTCGAGTTATCGTGAGGACAAGGAAGTGCATAGAAGACAGAAGACAGGAGAATAAGAAGAAGAAGAAGAAGAAGAAGAAGAAGAAGAAGAAGAAGAAGAAGAAGAAGAAAAGAAAAAGAAATCGTACAAAAACAATCGTCTGTGTGTTTCACACAGACTAATAAGTCCTACACAGATTATATGGACAACAATGTCTCCAATAATCTTTATTTAATACCCACAAATCCCACAGAAGTCAACCGAGTAGTAAGTAAAATGAAGCCAAAACTAGAGAAACAGAATTTACTGCCACCAGTAAATTCAAGTCTGTGTGAAAAAGGTTAAAGTATCAGGAATAAACTATAAAGAAAGAGAATTCATGGAGGCTTATTTTTCAGGAGTAAACTATTTTTGAACGAACCAGAAATGGGTTTTCGTTAACAGTATTTACAGATATTCATACAGGAATCAGAACATTTTTATAAGAAACCAGAAATGGCATATATGTGACCAGCATTCAAAGGGTTTGATACACGAATCAGAAATGGACATTTTTGGCTCTGCCCACTAATTTTAGTGATGAAATACGTTCATAAACTTTAGAAATGCATTAAGGTGTAATAAAATGCATTCCCCAGTCTTTCTGAATAATGCCCCCATATTAAGATCTTCAGAGGGTTAACATATTACCTTTAAATATGCTACTTTAATCCTTTAAATGGGGACGCAGTGGCTCAGTTGGCAGAGGTGCAGGTTGCAAGGCGTGAGGTCCTCACTCTGTCCTTGGGGAAGACACTTCACCCCATTGCCCACGTGGATGCATGGTGGCGCTGTGTACAAAAGCGTACTGCACATCGATGGTGCACCCATCTTCAACCAATGCTAACCTTGCTTGTGTGGATTTAGTATGTGGGGGATTTGACAGTTGCTCGTTGTTGCCCGGTGGTTCTTCCCGGGTACTCTGACTTCCTCCACCTGAAAAACTGTCGTGGTCATGATTAGCCACTGTGCAGAAATATGTGACATTAAACACCAATAAATAAATAATCCTTTAAAAAATTAGCTCAATACAATAAAGGGTCATAAGCTATGTTTTTTCAAGCAAAAATGAAAAGGCAATTAAAACTGAATAGACGTTTCTGTGAATAATGTTGACCAGTTTTCGCAATTATGTTGGTTAAAGGGTTAAGAATCCCTTACTTTGGAAGGAACACTGAAAGGGTGTCCCATTCCACATAGAATTAAATGTTAAGAAAATAAAGCGAAAAACATTATGTTTCTCAGCTGAGAGTACCTGCTTTTGCACTCCGGAGGGATGGAACGGCACAAATCAGAGACATTCTCTTAATGGCACTTTGGCACGAAAGGTTTCTGCACTCTCGGTGAGACCGAGCCGAGCGCAGTGAAAGACTATAGAACTCCTCTAACAAATGAGTTTTAAACAGTCATAGCACTAACACAGTTAACAGTACAGTCGAAGATGTCAGCATTGCATTGTTACCGGCACCCTGACAGTTTTGTGACAGGTTCCAACAATTATTCAGTGTAGTTTTATGGAAAGGGTTAACTTTATTCTGCCTGAAATAAAATATGTGCAATCCACATTTAAGTCTTGAGAGGGTTAAACGCATTGAACTGAATAAGATAGGTTTCAACAAATTTTACAATTATTCAGTGCAGTTTTATGGAAAGGGTTAACTTTATTCTGCCTGAAATAAAATATTTGCAATCCACATTGAAGTCTTGAGAGGGTTAAACGCATTGAACTGAATAAGATAGGTTTCAACAAATTTTACAATTATTCAGTGCAGTTTTATGGAAAGGGTTAACTTTATTCTGCCTGAAATAAAATATGTGCAATCCACTTTGAAGTCTTGAGAGGGTTAAAAGCATTGAACTGAATAAGATAGGTTTCAACAATTATTCAGTGCAGTTTTATGGAAAGGGTTAACTTTATTCTGCCTGAAATAAAATATTTGCAATCCACCTTGAAGTCTTGAGAGGGTTAAACGCATTGAACTGAATAAGATAGGTTTCAACAAATTTTACAATTATTCAATGCAGTTTTATGGAAAGGGTTAACTTTATTCTTCCTGAAATAAAATATGTGCAAAACACATTGAAGTCTAAGAGAGTTAAAAGCATTGAACTGAATAATTTGTAATTTATTTCCTTGCAAGACAAAGGGTTTCTCTCGGTGAGACCGAGCCGAGCACAGTGAAAGACTATAGAACTCCTCTAACAAAATGAGTTTTAAACAGTCATAGCACTAACACAGTTAACAGTACAGTCGACCATGTCAGTATTGATAGGTTTCAACAATTATTCAGCGCAGTTTTATGGAAAGGGTTAACTTTATTCTACCTGAAATAAAATATTCCATGACTATTCCATGTCAGTATTGCATTGTTACCGGCACCCTGACAGTTTTGTGATGGGTTTCAACAATTATTCAGTGCAGTTTTATGGAAAGGGTTAACTTTATTCTGCCTGAAATAAAATATGTGCAATCCACATTGAATTCTTGAGAGGGTTAAAAGCATTGAACTGAATAAGATAGGTTTCAACACTTATTCAGATCAGTTTTATGGAAGGGGTTAACTTTATTCTGCCTGAAATAAAATATGTGCAATCCACATTGAAGTCTTGAGAGGGTTAAAAGCATTGAACTGAATAAGATAGGTTTCAACAATTATTCAGTGCAGTTTTATGGAAAGGGTTAACTTTATTCTGCCTGAAACAAAATATGTGCAATCCACATAGAAGTCTGGAGAGGGTTAAATGCAGTGAACTGAATAATTTACAATTTATTTCCTTGCAAGGCAAAGGGTTTCTCTCAACTTAGTTTCAGGAACTGACATCCCATCATGATGATAAGGTCAGATTTCATTTTGACAGTTAACTCCACTGTGATGTTTACATAGTCTCCAGTGTGAACATAACATTGTATTGCTTGGGGAGAATTTACTGTATCAGGAAATTGGAGGCTGTGAAAACCCTGTGGCCTACTGGGCCATACTCAATGGCCCTAGCTACCTGAAAAACATAGGTGGCCGAGAAGTTGTGAATGTCTACCAGTATGCTAAAAATCAGCGAGGTAGGACAATTCGTTTTCGAGTTATCGTGAGGACAAGGAAGTTCATAGAAGACAGAAGACAGGAAAAGAAGAAAAAGAAGAAGAAGAAGAGAAGAAGAAGAAGAAGAAAAAAAAAGAAGAAGAAGAAGAAGAAGAAGAAGAAAATACTATTAGGAAAACTGGAAAAATGTGGTATCCGAGGTGTCACCAACAATTGGTTTAGAAGTTACTTGTCCAACATATCTCAATATGTTACGTACGGAGAACACAAATCGGACTTAGCCAAACAGAGTTGCGGTGTACCACAGGGCTCGATTTTAGGTCCTATTCTTTTTCTTTTATATATAAATGATATAAGTAACTCAACATCACTCAATCTTTTATCATTTGCCAATGACACCACTGCACACTGCCCGGGCTCCGACAATAATCCCATTACACCGTATTTCAATGACGAGCTCCAGAAACTATTCGAATGGTGCTCTGTGAATCAGTTAATGCTGAATGCTAAGAAAACCTCGTACATCATACTTAATCCAAATAAAGGTAGGAACAATAATCTTTGTCAAGAGGTAAAAATAAATAACCAAAACATTAACAAGGTTGGGGCCACCGAAACAGAAAAATCTGTGAAATTCTTAGGAATTAGCATTGATGAACATTTATCCTACAAGGCTCACATATCCCGATTATGCTCGAAAATAGCACGCGCAAACTATAGTCTCAACAAAGTTAAAAATCCCCCCCCCCCCCCCCCACGGAGCTCTAAAAATATTGTATTACGCCCTCATACATAGCCATTTGGTATACGGAATCCAGGCATGGGGCAACTTAAGAGCTATCAAAAAACTAGCTGTCCTGAAAAAACGTTCATTACGAATAATTAATAACAAAAAGTACAATTCTCATACAGATCCCCTGTTTAAAGAAAACCAAATACTCAAGGTTGGTGATTTGTTTACGCTACACGCACTACTGTTCGTGTTTGACTGGTAGAACGGCAGATTACCGGTGTCTTTCAATGATATATTTAAAACTAGAGAAACAGAATTTACTGCATCCAGTAAATTCAAGTCTGTGTGAAAAAGGGTTAAAGTATCAGGAATAAACTCTACAGAAAGAGAATTTATGGAGGCTTATCTTCTGGTGTAAAATATTTTTTAACAAATCAGAAATGGGTTTTTCGTTAACAGTATTTACAGATATTCATACAGGAATCAGAACAATTTTTATAAGAAATCAGAAAAGGCATATATGTGACCAGCATTTAAAGGGTTCGATACACGAATCAGAAATGGACAATTTTGGCTCTGCCCACGAATTTGAGTGATGAAATACATTCATAAATTTTAGAAATACATTAAGGTGTAAATGCATTTCCCAGTCTTTCTAAATAATATGCACTTGATGACCTCATTCAGGTGGACCATATATTGAATCCCCAGCAATGTTTAACTCAGTCAGTGTAGTCCCATGTCCACATCCACATTGAAGAATGAGCGCAACCCACTTTGAAATAATAGCTCCACCAACTTCAGATCTGTCATCTGACATTCATATCGAACGGGTGAAAAAAACATAGATGAGTGCAAACTGGTTATTGTTAACCAGCATGCCAAAATGCATAGAGATTGGACGGTCCGTATTTGAGTTGTCGCGCTGACAAAGGGTGCATAGACTCTATGTCGGAGATATTGTCATAAAAACCTGAAAAAACCCCAAGAGCTCATTTGAAAGCCTGCTCTTAAAATAGCATCTAGTGACCTAAACAAGGCATACATAAAACTAGAACTTCTCTAATAAATTAATTTTAAACAGTCATAGCACTAACACAGTTAACAGAACATTCAACTATGTCAGTATTGCATCTTTTACCGGCATCCTGACAGTATTGTGATAGGTTTAAATAACAAATCTCCAGTGTAGTTTTACAATTACATGTACACTGGAATTCTTCATTATCAAGTTGTTTGTTTTTATATTAACTTGGTTTGGGAATTAATTCTGTACAATGAGATTAAATAAATAGATCATGTTATTGTATGTGACAGTCACAGCTTTCTCCCCACTGCTTTTTGTGAAATTCTTTCATGGAGAAAATATTCATACAGGAATCAGAACAATTCTTCTAAGAAACCCGAAAAGGCATATATGTGCACACCATATATAGGGTTCGATCAAGGAATCAGAAATGGACATTACTGCCGCTACCATTTATTTGAATGATGAGATACATGTATAATCTTCAGAACTGCATTAATTGGTATAAAATGAAATTCCCAATAGGAAGAAAAAGTATGCATTTAATGACCTCTCTTGACCGCATAGAGATGGACCACATTTTGAACCTCCAGCAAGTTTCAACTCATTTGGTGTAGGTACCATTACTATAGGTCATACTAAACCTGAAGTATGAGCACAAACTACTTTATAAATATTAGCTCCACCAACTCCGGATCTGCCATATTTGTAGATGATGGCAAATGTCCATATTAGCAAGGCAATGATGAAGTGCATGCATGGTACCTCTGGAAAATATATTGCAAGTAAAAAGGTTCAGTAATGTTGGAATGTAGACGTTGAAAGGCCTTGAAGACCTTCAAGAGCCTGTCTGAAGACTTATTGGCATTGTCAAAATACCGAGGTACCATCTATATCCATGTGTGTTTAGAACAACACTGTGAGAATGGAAATGGTTTTCATTATTCTCAATGATTTTTTCGAAGAGAGGTGCACCATCGAAGTGCAGTACGCTTTAGTACACAGCGCCACCGTGCCCCCATATTAAGATTTTCAGAGGATTAAAATATTCGCTTTAAATATTCCATTTTAATCCTTTACCCAGATGGCAGAGGTGCAGGCTGCAAGCCGAGATGTCCTCGGTTCGAATCCCACCTGTGGCAACCGCGTTGTGTCCTTGGGCAAGTCACTTCACCCCCATTGCCCACGTGGGGGCACGGTGACGATGTGTACTAAGGCGTACTGTACGTCGATGGTGCACCTGTCTTCAACCAATGCTAACTCTGCTTGCGTGGAGTTGGTATGTTGGGGAGCTGACAGTTGCTCGCCGTTGCTTGGTGGTTCTCTCCGGGTACTCCGGCTTCCTCCACCCGTAAAACTGTCACGGTCATGGTTAGCCATTGTGCAGAAATATGTGACCTTAAAACACCAATAAAAATAAAAAAAAACCTTTACCCAACGAATCGGCCGCATCCGCCCGCGTAATATCCAAATTGAGAAGTTGAAAAAATATTAGTTCCAACGAGGGGTCCCATGATATGGTTTTGTTGAAATTGTTTGGAAAATTTGAAAAAAAATGATATTTGAAATAATAAATTTTGCTATCGTCTTCGTTGGGTAAAGGGTTAAATGGGGGCGCAGTGGCTGAGTTGGCAGAGGTGCAGGCTGCAAGTCGAGCGGTCCTCACTCTGTCCTTGGGCAAGACACTTCACCCCATTGCCCACGTGGGTGCATGGTGGCGATGTGTACTAAAGCGTACTGCACATCGATGGTGCACCTGTATTCAACCAATGCTAACCCTGCTTGTGTGGAGTTAGTATGTGGGGAATCTGATAGTTGCTCGCTGTTGCCCGGAGGTTCTCCCCAGGTACTCTGGCTTTCTCCGCCTGTAAAACTGTCCTGGTCATGGTAAACCACTGTGCAGAAATATGTGACATTAAACACCAATAAATAAATAATCCTTTAAAAAATGAGCTCATTCCAATGAAGGGTCATAAGCTATGTTTTTCAAGCAAAAATGAAAAAGTAATTAAAACTGAATAGACATTTCTGTGTATAAAGCTGACCGGTTTTTGCCGTTATGTTGGCTAAAGGGTTAAGAATCCCTTAGTTTGGAAAACACACTGAAAAGGTGTCCCATTCCACATAGAATTAAATGTTTCAGAAAAGAGAGTGAAAAACATTCTGTAGCCATGAGTTATATTAAAGATATTTTTTTACTCACATCGAAGTATTAAGAGGGTTAAAATCTGACCATTCAAATATTCCATTTTATTACTTTGTAACTGTGATAGGTGTTTCGAGAAAGCCACACACCACTCCATCCCAAAACCTCTCAATCTTGAGTTATGATTGAGAATAAATAGATTTTAAAAAAAAATGCTTTGAAAAGTGAAGGTTTCTCTCTCTCTTCAATGACTGAGACTGAAGTTTTGTAACATGATGCAACATAAATATACAGTGCTGTTCAATGTAACAAAGAATTCTATCTCAGCTTTCTCTCTGGAGATTTCTGTTTTAGATAATGGTTACTGCTTCAGCTAACTCATTTCCCAGTAAATGTTGTAAACATATTTTTAACATCTAGAGCCCGAAGGCCCCACATGCCTCCAAATCATAGATGACCAAGTACCAATGGCAGGCACTCTATCAGTATACCAAAAACATTGAGATAGGATTGATTGTATTTGGGTTATCATGTTGACAAACAGTGCATAGAAGACATTCTATGAATGTTATCAATTTATTGGGGTTCAACGACACTTCAACAGCTAGGCCCGCCTCGTGTCGTACAGTTTTTACGGATGGAGGAAACCAGAGAACACAGAGAACCACCAAACAACAACAACAAGCAACTGTCTGGATCCCCAACATGCTAACTCCACACAAGCAGGGTTAGTGGAAGTGTATCATCGGCATGCAGTATGTCTTAGTACACAACATCACTATGCCATTATGTGGGCAATGGGGGTGAAGTGTTTTTGCCCAAAGACACAAGACAGTTGCCGCAGATAGGATTCGAACTGAGAACCTCTCGACTTGCAGCCTGCACCTCTAACTGCTTAGCCACCGTGCCCCTCTATGAATGTAATGGGAATACTTTAGAGGCTTATTTTGGGGATAAAATAGTTTTAAAGAAATAAAAAATAGGTTTTCAATGACAGTATTTATAGATATTCATTCAAAAATCAGTTAATTTTTTCCAAGAAACCAGATAAGGTATATATCTTCACAGTATTCAAAGGGACCAATCAAGGGAATGCACAAGGAGGTTCAAAAATATGATTTCCAGCAATTCTGGTAATAGCCCTCGTGACTCCTGTTCGACCTTGGCCCAAATTTTGAATCTCCATCGAGTGTCGACTGTGACGCCCACTTTTGTAGTAATTACCACTTTTGTGGTAGCTCACCACTTTTGTAGTAGAAAACGCCCACTTTTGTGGTAGCTCACCATTTTTGTAGTAACGTCGCCCACTTTTGTAGTAAAATGAGGTCTCCACTTTTGTAGTAACCGTCGCCCACTTTTGTAATAAAAAAACAAAGTCACCACTTTTATAGTAACGTTTTTACCACTTTTGTAGTAAAATATTTCCCAGTTTTCAAAGGCTAAAATTATGATCAGAGTTAAATCATAGAATTTGCCCTTTCTCACTGATGGAACTTTTGTATAATTCGACCCAAACTTATATTGACCAATTGCTTTGGGAAATCCATGCAAAAAAAATTGGCACTTTAACCCTTTACCTAACACGGCACTTATTGAGATTATTAAATTTCGTATTTTTTCCAATATAAGTTCCACCTATTTTCAATGAAACTACACATTGTATACACATTTGGATATCATTAGAACCCAAAAAGCCGATTCTGATAATATCCAAATTTCAATAGGTCTGCGAGAAATTTTGGAAATATTTAAGGCTATTTTAGGCTTAATGTGGTCAATGTTCGGGCCGTTTTCGTCTTTATATTGGGTAAGTGGTCAGCGTTTCAGTCCGGTGGCAGCTGGCCGCACATATCCATTCTATAAAACACATTTTCAATCGATATATTCCTCCCAGTCAGTCTGCAAGTATGCATGAATACTTGAAAATTGCATTATACTATAAATATTTCTTGTGCGGATATTTTAGGGGCAACTCTGTTTTATGCGTCTTGTTACGGCTTCTGTAAATAGGGGGGGGGGGGGGATCTTGAGGCTTGCGATTTTAGAATACGGTTTTAGCTACTCTTTAAGCTCATCTAAAAATTATTAAAATCTGCGAATTTATCATTTTCCCGTTCCTTACACAAATGTCGACAAAGGAATACACATTGTTAGTACGCATCGATGGCTGTCTGAACTCGCTTGCTCATGTGGGTCACAATGACACCGTGCATTAAGGCGCACTGCACGTCGATTGTATACGTCTTGATCTTGAAGAGCTGATAGCTGCTCGTCCGTGCTCACCACGACATTGTCTGTGAGGGTGGGGATGGGAAGCGAGGCTTGGGGAATTCCGGTTTCTCCCGCTTGTAGAGCTTTTATCGACACTGAACGATTCTGCTGTTGAAGTGTCTTTAAATTCAGACGGGTTTCTCTATTATAAAACATTTTTTTTTCTGAAATCACTACCTGATGGCCATACATACAAATCCCAAGTTTCGGCCTAATCGCCCCAGTAGTTTCCGAGATCGTTACTGCGCATGCGCGAAGATGGACCCCCACCCCAGGTCCGATGGATGGAAAACCTTTCCAGGACCGAACTACATACGCATGCTAAGTTTCGTCCCGATCGGCCAGGCCGTTTTCGAGTCTATAACGAAAACACACACACACAGCAGCATATTAAAAGGAAAAAAAACGTTTCAGTAGGAAATGTCAGTGTCAGTGGAATTTTTTAACCTCAAACACACACCCTCACACACACACACACACACACACACACACACACACACACACACACACACACATGGGAGGAAAATGCCTTAAGCAAATGTGCAAAGCATCCTGTCGTATATCTCAGATATTTAGATGACATTTTTATTATTTGGGAACATTCAAAAGAAGATTTTGATGAATTTTTAGAAATTTTGAACAATCACGATCCAAATATTAAATTGAAAGCTACTATCAGTGAAAATTCTGTTGATTTTCTCGATGTGACCGTGTATAAAGGCAAGCAATTTCAGGAGTCCGGTCATTTAGATAATAAAGTATATTTTAAACCAACTGATTCACATCAATTGTTGCACACAAAATCATTTCATCCTCAACATACATTTAAAGGTATCATCAAATCACAGCTCATTCGTTTCCACCGCAATTCAAGTGATAAGGTAAATTTCAATGAGGCTTGTTCTACTCTATTTGGCGCCCTCAGATCGAGAGGGTACTCGCTGCGCCTTTTGCGTAGCCTGAAATCCCAAACCCTGAAAAAGCTCGAAAGTCCAGCTGAAACTACCGACTTCGAACCACTGAAGATTGAACACAACAGACCGTTGCAAAATAGTAGTGGCGCGGTATTTAATTGCAAAAAGCCTCGTTGTAGACTGCATACTTTTATGCCTGATCAGAAAGAGGAATTTTCCTCCGAACAAACGAAAAATCATTATCAGATCCGTAACCCCCTCCATTGTGATTCACCAAACATTATTTACCTTATCACTTGTAAGCGATGTCGGAAACAGTATGTTGGTCAAAGTCAAAATCCTTTCCGAGAACGTGCTACTAGACACAAACAGGATATAAAACATAATGCTGATGCCCCAGTAGCACAACATTTTAACCTTCCTGGCCATTCTTTGGACGATTTCGAAATCCACCCAATTGAACAACCACCAATTAAAGACACATTAGAAGAAACGGATGAATTTAGAAAAAAACGTGAAGCTTTTTGGATCAATACGCTTCAAACCCTCTGGCCATTTGGTATGAACATATCAGAGGGTGAATGCGAAAGGAGGTCCATCATTCCTTTCACTTTCACGTACAACAGAATGAATATCGAAATAGCAAAAATGTTAAAAGATGAATTCAATTTTACCAATGCTAAATTAAATGAACCTTTGAATCTTCGACCTGTCATCGCCTATAAGAAAAACAAAAGCTTGCGTAACATCCTTGTAAGGACTAAATTAGAGCCCATCAATGAATAACATCAATATTTGCCAGTCAGTTTAACCAGTTCCTAAGCTCATCACTTAGTTTAAATCAATTTTGTGTAACTTTTTGTCATGTTTGAAACCCATCAGGGTTCAGTAAATGAAAACAATTTTTCGGCGGCATATTAAAAAAAAACGTTTCAGTAGGAAATGTCTGTGCCAGTGCGATTTTTTAAACCTCAAACACACACAGGCGAGTGCCAGAGTTCATATATGCCCAAAATCAAAATAGGTTCCAATTTCAACCATGTTTATTTATTTCCTGAATAAATTTATTTATTTATTTATTTATTTATTTATTTATTTATTTACACTGTATTTTATTTTTAATTTTTAATTTTTCATTATTTATTTATTTTCACTGTATTTTATATTTAATTTTTCATACCTTTCACACAATGTAGAGGTTCAGAAGCTAAAACACACAATTTCTACGTTATGTAAAATATTTTCCGTCATAAACCTCCTTCGGGGGATATTCATTCCAACTGGTAACATTCGTGAGGCATCATAATCTTTGGCGTTATTTTTTATTTATTTCTCCAGTCTCAATATATTTTATAAAACCATTTTTCATATTATTTTCACACACTTCTGAAGCCAGTAAAGCAAACCGCTCCGATTGGTTATACTTAAATCAAAGCCAACCAATAGGGCTTCGTGGGGTCAGTAAAGCAAACCACTCACTGACTGATTAAAAATCAGTGAAAGCCAGTCAATAGGGCTTCATCTAATTTGTTTGGACGACACAAACTGAGTTGTGAAAACAAACTTTGGACACTCAGGTTGAAAAGAATTATCTTGATGAGTGACATTTGTCAGCTTGTCACCGAGTTTAATTATGTACTGAGCTGTGAAAAACACCCCAGCCCACATATGGATATATACCAGGCATGTCCTCCCCAAGTTGGAATCATTTTCCTCAAAGTCTCCTTGAAGAAGCAAAAACAAGCGAAACGCGTCGAGACAGACGGATTATTTTCTACCTTTGCTGAAGACTGCAACCAATCCAGGTATCTTCTTTAATAGGTAATATCTAATTTTTCAATTTTATTTATTTCATCACTTTTATATTTTATTTATACTTAATTCAACTACTTTCTTTAACAATGGCAAGAAAAGGGCAGATGCATCTGAGGCAGAGAGTTGCCCAGTCCGGAACTGGCCAGGAACAATCGTTCCAGGCTTATTCTAGGCTGGTCAAGGCTTTGTTTCAGGTGCTTCAATGTTTGCACCACATTGGACTATTAGAGCACCATTTGGCAAATCGGGATTTCCCGAAACAGCTGGAGAAGAAAGTAGATGAGTTAGGTGGCTTTCTAAAGCCAGCTCTTCCCACCCCACACATTTTTTCTGTTTTTCGACAGATTAGTGTGGGATGGGCCAATCAAACGTTAAATGCTTTAGTTGAGCATTATAAGGTAAATTTAAACCAGTTGAAGTCTAAGATAACTTTGGCTATGCGACCACCTCCTGGACTCGAAAAAATAGACTTCAACAGCGCTTCGGCGCGTGCCTTGATCTGGGCTAAAAAGAACTTTAAAAATAAGTTGACAGATAAGACTATTTCGGCCTATGAGTCTTACATTTCGGAACTTCGCCCAGCGTCTGGAGTAAGGAACAATACGGTAGGGAGCAAGCAAACTCCGGCCCGGGTTGTCCCTCTACCCCAACGCGAAAAGCAAAATAAGAAAAGATCAAGGCAAAGCACTTCTCCCTCTTCTTTTCCTTCTACTTCTTCTATATCTCAGAGTAAGCGCCTCAATTTGCAAACATCTCCGGTCCATATTGTGACTGAAGATGCTCGCAAATTGAGTAACGCTGTCTCGCCTCGTCTTGCTCCTCTACCTCCTACTCCTCCTCAGCCTTTCTTCTCTGGTTCTCCTAGTGCTCTCACTAGAACTCCTCCTTCTGTTTCTTCTCCTGCTCCTTCCTCTCCTGTTTCTGTTTCTTCTCCCGCCTCTAGTGTGGTTCAACCAGGTATATCGTACTCAGAGAAAGTCAAATCACCGAGCCGCAACTCGGGCCGCTCATTTGATTCTAAATTCTCCCAGTTTCGGCATAAAAGCGGAGTTAATTTTGACAAAAGGAATTGGCGCCTCCCCGATGTTTGTAAAAACATCCTTATGATTGGAAGTTCAAATTTAGGACGCAGTGATCGATATCCCCATCCGGACATCCAGGTGGAGTGTTACCCCGGCGCCAAATTCAATCATCTGCGCTCTATGTTTAAAGGGCACAGGGGCCAGTCCAGTCCCCAAAAAATATTATTAAATATTGGCGTGAATTCTCGAAACGATAATTCTGATCTCGTAGTTAAGCAGTTGCGGAATATGCTTAGCGATATCAGGGTCAAGTTTAGATCAGCAAAAATTTATTTCGCTGAACTAAACTTTTCGCAAAAACTCCCTCAGGCTGAGAGGAGAACCCTGAGCATCATCAACGAAACCATTCGGAAAGTGAAGGACGTTAACGTTATACCTAAAATTGATGACGCAAAGTTTGATGTTGCTCAGGATTTAATCCATTGGACCACGAGAACCGCCAATATTATGTACGATCACTGGTTGAACCACCTAAATTTAAACTAAGTAAAGGCAAAGGTAACAGCCGCCTAACAGATGTGGGATTAGGAACTAATGTGGTTAACCTGTCTGGCACCAATGACCTAACAACCCAAGAGAAATCTCTTTTAGATCGCGGTTTAACTTTTGTACCAGCACCAAAGCCTAAAACTGATAACCAAACAAATTTACCATCATACAACTGTAATTTTCTTAGGCAAATGAAATTAGCCGACCGCTTTAGAAACTCCAGCGGTCGGAAACTTCCTTTTACAGAATCATCTGGTTGGTCACCTCCAGATAGTGAAGTAGATCCCGAAATTATTGAGGCTAGCAAACGAATCATCAAAAAGGTGTTCAGCATGAACATACTCTCCGATAAAGACAATTTAACAGCTGGTGAACGGAGAGCCCTCACGAAACTTCGAAAAAATAAGAAATTAGTAATTAAACCAGCCGACAAAGGTGGGTCGGTAGTTGTTCTATCTCGGGATAATTATATAAAGGAAGCCATGAGACAACTCAGCAATACTAAACATTATAAGAAAATAGATTCACTTATTTGGCCTAGTAATATCGAAAAATTCAATAAGATCTTAAAATTTCTCCTCGACGAAGGTCACATTACCAAAAAACAATTGAAATATTTAACAGCTAAGCTCAGTGCTCAAACAAGACAATTTTATATCCTACCAAAGATCCACAAGGACCTTCTTCATGGACGGATGACTTAACTCCACCCGGGAGGCCAATTGTATCAGATTGTAATTCGGAATCTTATGCGATCTCGGAATTAATTGATTATCATCTTAAACCTATAGCAAATAGACATCCGAGCTATCTAAAAAACACACATGATTTCCTGTCACAAATTTCGAAATTGAAAATATCAAAAAATGCAATTCTGGCTACTTTGGATATCGACAGTATGTATACGAACATTGATATTGATAAAGGTGTTAAATCAGTTAAAAATGCATTTGAAAAATATCCGGATGCGAAACGCCCGGATGAACAAATTTTGGATCTTCAGAGCTGAGCTTAAAAGGTAATGACTTTCAATTCAATGGAGAATATTTTCTACAAATAATGGGTTGTCCTATGGGTAAAAGATTCAGTCCTAATTTTGCAAGCATTTATGTAGCGGAATGGGAGGAAAATGCCTTAAGCAAATGTGCAAAGCATCCTCTCGTATATCTCAGATATTTAGATGACATTTTTATTATTTGGGAACATTCAAAAGAAGATTTTGATGAATTTTTAGAAATTTTGAATAATCACGATCCAAATATTAAATTGAAAGCTACTATCAGTGAAAATTCTGTTGATTTTCTCGATGTAACTGTGTATAAAGGCAAGCAATTTCAGGCGTCCGGTCATTTAGATTATAAAGTATATTTTAAACCAACTGATTCACATCAATTGTTGCACACTAAATCATTTCATCCTCAACATACATTTAAAGGTATCATCAAATCACAGCTCATTCGTTTCCACCGCAATTCAAGTGATAAGGTAAATTTCAATGAGGCTTGTTCTACTCTATTTGGCGCCCTCAGATCGAGAGGGTACTCGCTGCGCCTTTTGCGTAGCCTGAAATCCCAAACCTTGAAAAAGCTCGAAAGTCCAGCTGAAACTACCGATTTCCAACCACTGAAGATTGAACACAACAGACCGTTGCAAAATAGTAGTGGCGCGGTATTTAATTGCAAAAAGCCTCGTTGTAGACTGCATACTTTTATGCCTGATCAGAAAGAGGAATTTTCCTCCGAACAAACGAAAAATCATTATCAGATCCGTAACCCTCTCCATTGTGATTCACCAAACATTATTTACCTTATCACTTGTAAGCGATGTCGGAAACAGTATGTTGGTCAAAGTCAAAATCCTTTCCGAGAACGTGCTACTAGACACAAACAGGATATAAAACATAATGCTGATGCCCCAGTAGCACAACATTTTAACCTTCCTGGCCATTCTTTGGACGATTTCGAAATCCACCCAATTGAACAACCACCAATTAAAGACACATTAGAAGAAACGGATGAATTTAGAAAAAAACGTGAAGCTTTTTGGATCAATACGCTTCAAACCCTCTGGCCATTTGGTATGAACATATCAGAGGGTGAATGCGAAAGGAGGTCCATCATTCCTTTCACTTTCACGTACAACAGAATGAATATCGAAATAGCAAAAATGTTAAAAGATGAATTCAATTTTACCAATGCTAAATTAAATGAACCTTTGATTGCCACCCTGAGTTACCCCTTCCCTAGGCTGAAAATATGGGTTAATTGTATATACCTGGTAAGCCCAAGGCCTTTACAGCAGAGTAGAGTAATGTGAGGATTGGTAACATGACAATATTAGTAAATATTAGTAAACTGATTGCTTCCCTGAGTTACCCCTCCCCTAGGCTGATGCCTAAATATGGGTTAATTGTATACGTCTGGTCAATTATATACTAATCCTAACATTGCTCTGGTCTGCTGGTAAGCCCTGGGGCTGTACGGCAGAGTAAGGTAATGTTGGGATTGGTAACATGACAATATTAGTAAATATTAGTACATTGATTGCCACCCTGAGTTACCCCTCCCCTAGGCTGATGCCTAAACATGGGTTAATTGTATACATCTGGTCAATTATATAGTAATCCTAACATTGCTTTGCTCTGCCGGAAAGCCCTGGGGCTTTACGGCGGAGTAAAGTAATGTGGGGATTGGTAACATGACAATATTGGTAAATATTAGTACATTGATTGCCACCGTGAGTTACCCCTCCCCTAGGCTGATGCCTAAATATGGGTTAATTGTATATACCTGGTAAGCCCATGGCCTTTACAGCAGAGTAAAGTAATGCGATGACTAGTAACATGACAATCTTATGTAAACATTAGTATATTGATTGCACCCTCAGTTACCCCTCCCCTAGGCTGATGCCTAAATATGGGTTAATTGTATATACCTGGTAAGCCCCTGGCCTTTACAGTAAAGTAAATTAATGTGAGGATTAGTAACATGACCATATTAGTAAATATTAGTAAATTGATTGCCACACTGAGTTACCCCTCCCCTAGGCTGATGCCTAAATATGGGTTAATTGTATATACCTGGTAAGCCCCTGACCTTTACAGCAGAGTAAAGTAATGTGAGGACTGGTAATATGACAATATTAATAAACATTAGTAATTGTAGGAACATTAAACAGCTCTTTAAGAGTAAAGTAATGTGAGGATTAGTAATATGACAATATTAGTAAGTATTAGTAAATTGATTGCTTCCTTGAGTTACCCCTCAACTAGGCTGATGCTTAAATGTGGGTTAATTGTATACATCTGGTCAATTATATACTAATCCTAACATTGCTTTACTTTGCTGGTAAGCCCTGGGGCTTTACAGCAGAGTAAAGTAACGTGAGGATTGGTAACATGACAATATTAGTGAATATTAATACATTGATTGCTCTGAGTTACCCTTCCCCTAGGTTGATGCCTAAATATGGGTTAATTGTATATACCTAGAAAGCCCCGGATCTTTACAGTAGAGAGAGTAGTGTGAGGATTAGTAATTTGACAATATTAGTAAATATTAGAATATAAATTGCCACCCTGAGTTACACCTCCCTAGGCTGATGCCTAAACATGGGTTAATTGTATATACCTGGTAAGTCCCTGGCCCTTACGGCAGAGTGAAGTAATGTGAGGATCAGTAATATGACAATATTAGTAAACATTAGTAAATTGATTGCTTCCCTTAGTTACCCCTTCCCTAGGCTGATGCCTAAATATGGGTTAATTGTATACATCTGGTCAATTATATACTAGTCCTAGCATTGCTCTGCTCTCCTGGTAATCCCTGGGGCTTTACAGTACAGTAGAGTGTAGTAATGTTGGGATTGGTAACATGACAATATTAGTAAATATTAGTACATTGATTGCCACCCTGCGTTACCCCCCCCCCCCCCCTACGCTGATGCCTAAATATGGGTTAATTGTATACATCTGGTCAATTATATACTAATCCGAACAGTGCTTTGCTCTGCTGGTAAGCCCTGGGGCTTTACAGCAGAGTAAAGTAATGTGAGGATTGGTAACATGACAATATTAGTAAATATTAGTCAATTGATTGCCACCGTGAGTTACCCCTCCCTTAGGCTGATGCCTAAATATGGGTTAATTGTATATACCTGGTAAGCCCCTGGCCTTTACGGCAGAGTGAATTAATGTGAGGATTAGTAACATGACAATATTAGTAAATATTAGTACATTGATTGCCACGCTGAGTTACCCCTCCCCTAGGCTGATGCCTAAAAATGGGTTAATTGTATACATCTGGTCAATTATATACTAATCCTAACAGTGCTTTGCTCTGCTGGTAAGCCCTGGGGCTTTACAGCAGAGTAGAGTAATGTGAGGATTGGTAATAGGACAATATTAGTAAATATTAGTCAATTGATTGCCACTGTGAGTTACCCCTCCCTTAGGCTGATGCCTAAATATGGGTCAATTGTATATACCTGGTAAGCCCATGGCCTTTACAGCAGAGTAAAGTAATGTGATGACTAGTAACATGACACATTATGTAAATGTTAGTAAATTGATTGCCACCGTGAGTTACCCCTCGCCTAGGCTGATGCCTAAATATGGGTTAATTGTATATACCTGGTAAGCCCAGGATCCTTGCAGCAGAGCAAAGTAATGTGAGGATTAGTAATATGACAATATTAGTAAATATTAGTATATTGATTGCACCCTGAGTTACCCCTCCCCTAGGCTGATGCCTAAATATGGGTTAATTGTACATACCTGGTAAGCCCCTGACCTTTACAGCAGAGTAAATTAATGTGAGGATTAGTAACATGACAATATTAGTAAATATTAGTAAAATAAGTAAATTGATCGCCACCCTGAGTTACCCCTCCCCTAGGCTGATGCCTAAATATGGGTTAATTGTATATACCTGGTAAGCCCCTGGCCTTTACAGCAGAGTACAGTAATGTGAGGACTAGTAACATGACAATATTATTCCTCAATTGTAAGTACACGACGATATTATCTGGCATTGAACGATATTATCTGGCATTGAATGAACCACTTAGCTATATCAAGGTCAATCCTCTTAAGAAAGTCACACGGACACAAATTTTGTTTTCTGGGCTATTGACACAGTTGTGTGGTCCCATTTAATCAATATGTTACTGACATAATTATGTCACACAGTATCAATTCACTCACTTGTGTCGGATAAAGGTGCTATCAATCAGATTCCTCGTTTCACCCATTGTTGGAGTAGCTGTATCTGTTGGAATTGAAAAGAAATCGTGAACCACGCGTCACGAGCTACTATTGTTGTATAACAATTTAGTTCTTATTAAGGACTATGTCGCTTTTCTTGCGAATATTCTGCTTCAAGTTAATGAACAAGTGTTCGGGCATTATCGTGTATAGAAGAATAATAAAAAAATTATTATTCTTCGATTCAAAATTCGCTCATTTTGCTGCGTAAGTTCTGACATATCACCTGTCCTTGAATACTTGGATTACATAGTTTTTAACCACCGTGCTCCATTTTAGACATAACTATAGTAAGTAAACACTCCATCAGCGACATACTGCCATATCCGTGTGCATGTCGCGACCTGAGTTCCATACTGTGTCCAGGTACTAAGGAATTCCATTGCTTGTAGAGCAATGGGGTTCCTTAGTGCTTGGACACGGTGTTGACCTCGGGTCGCGATATGTCTTCTTTGTCGTGTTTTCGTGTTCTGCAATACAATAGAGACATTATTATTATCTGATGATTACTGTAACTCCTACTCCTCGTGTTGACATCGTCATCGAAATTTGCACTAAAGACTGTCTGTATCAAGAATAGTATTTGTACTAATTATCGATTGATCTACCCAAACACGATTAGTGATGTTCTGTTATTAGCTCCCAGTTTCCACTTTATCCAAAATATTTACATTTTTTCATTTCTCCGTCTCAGCTTGATACGTTTATGTTCTTTTATCCTCGACAGACAGTGACAATCAATCCATTTTGGATATTCATCAAATCAACTGTATTTTTTAATATACAATCTTAACTATTTGCCTGCTTGAGCTTACTTTTGCTTATCGTCCCAACTGTGCCAAAAGGTTACAAACAGATCAATATGTGTTCTCTTGAATCTTATAGAGCTCGGATTGGAAGTTTCAACTCGAATGTTCTTTGTAGGAGTACAAAATGTAAACTATCAAAAATGAGTTTCACTCGTAGCTCGATCTACCACCTTTTGTACCTCCTAGGTGTCGGATTGAATCAAAGCCTTAACGCTGCGTTCACCTTGCTCATCGCAGTGCTCAGCAATTTGGGGTTGTCTCGCTCAAAGTTCCACAGCATCGACACTCTCAACATTGCACCCTCAGAGAGAATGCACTTATTGGTATCTTTTATCCTTGTTACCATGTTGTTCAGTGTGCCTGTGATTCTTCTACAATCTGGTGACATTGAAACCAATCCCGGCCCAAGCTCTGCCAATTCGGATCTCATCCACAATACCCTGAAAATTATGCATTTGAACATTCAAAGCCTAAAACCCAAAGTAGACATAATCCAATACGAATTCGCGTCATTCGATATTGTGGCCTTATCTGAGACATGGCTGGACGAGAATGACGCAAACTCCGTCATTATGGTACCCGGATTCCAGGAGCCACAGCGACATGACCGTTCTACAAGAGGAGGTGGGGTAGCGATATACATAAAAGATGGAATACCGTTTCGACCACGGCCTGACCTACATAATCTAAACACAGAGTGTCTTTGGGTGGAAGTGTTCACACAGCGAACTAAATCATTTTTGGTAGGGGTATTTTATCGTCCACCGAACAGTCCGAATGAGACATGGGAGGCCATATCTGAATCCATTCAAAAAGCTCGGGATACGTCAATTGCTGACCTCATTATAACAGGCGACTTTAATGACAACCAGATGTCGTCATCAAGAGGTGGCGTTTTTGAAATCCTATGTTATTTCAATCTTAGACAAGTCGTGAGCGAACCGACCTGTTTTTCGGAGACTTCGGCATCACTACTGGATTTATTTGTTCTCAGTGATTCCTTATGTATGAAAAACTGTGAGGTCCTTGAACCGATCATTCCAGATATGAAACGATATCATTGTCCAATCTCGCTTGAATTGGAGTTCCTGAAACCACCGCCCTTATCATTCAAGAGGCGTGTCTGGGATTATTCGCAGGGTAATTATGAAGCATTGAATGAGGCACTCTCCGAAGTCTACTGGGAGTCCATCTTCGACGACCAAGTTCTTGACAATATCGTTTCTAAGTTCACCGATAAATTACTCGATCTGGCATCCAAACATATACCAAACAAAATTGCCACTGTTCGTACAAATCAGCCCAAATGGATGCATAATGAAATACGGTTGCTTCTCAGACAGCGTAAACGTTTGTATCGCATTGCCAAACGTTCAAATACTCAGAATGCCTGGGCAAATTATAAACACAAAAGGAACCAAGTTGTTTCGGAAATAAGGAAAGCCAAAGCCTTTTACTTGTCCAAACTTCAAACCACTCTAATGAGTAGAGAAACACCGCCGTCACAATGGTGGAAAACACTTAAATCAGTCATCGGGAATGCTAAAACTGAGATTCCTACCCTTGCCCATTCCGACCAGATATACTCGTCTAATGTGGAAAAAGCTGAAGTGCTCAATGATCACTTCAGCTCAATTTCAACGGTTGATGATTCAAATGCTTCTCTGCCTAATAAGTCTTCACATGCTCGTCCGACCATCAGTTCTATCACCCTGCAAAGTAACGAAGTATACGCTGCAATGAGATCAATTAAAATCTCTAAGGCATCTGGTCCAGACTTGGTTAGCCCGCGTCTTATAAAAGAATGCAAATCATCCCTTTGTGAGCCACTCACTGTTTTATTCAATATATTACTGAACAAATCATATTTTCCATTGTTGTGGAAAAGGGCGAATGTCACACCGATTCTAAAAAAACAACCGTCCAATTCTGTTACTAACTATAGGCCAATTTCCTTGATTAGTTGCGTTGGAAAACTACTTGAGAATGTGTTTTTAAACGGTTATGGGAATTCCTTACTAACAATAACGTTCTCAGTCACTTTCAGTCTGGTTTTACACCAGGTGATTCGACGGTTCTTCAACTCACAGATATTTATGATGAATTTTGTCGTGCTCTGGACGAAGGCAAAGAGGTTAGAGTTGTATTTTGCGATATCAGTAAGGCCTTCGACAAAGTATGGCATGCTGGTTTAATACACAAGCTAGAAAATATCGGGGTCTCTGGTGAACTTCTGCTATTTCTTCAATCGTACCTTACAGACAGATTACAGCGAGTTGTTGTAGCGTCTGCGACATCGTCCTGGAGAAGTATAAATGCCGGTGTTCCACAAGGATCTATACTTGGTCCTTTGCTGTTCCTCATATACATTAATGACTTAACTAGTGATATTATGAGCAGCATACGCTTATTTGCGGACGATACTTCGTTATATTTAATTATTGAAAATCCAGAACAAGCCTCGAGGGTAATCAATCATGATCTGGTCTCAATTGAAAATTGGGCAAGACTATGGTTGGTTGAGTTTAATCCCAGTAAAACCGAAAGCATGTTAATATCTCGCAAAAGTAATTCTGCTATCCACCCTCCCTTGCAGTTCGTCGGTTCTACGATATCTGAGGTCCCTGATCATAAACATCTTGGAGTAATACTTAACAGCACATGTACATGGAATGATCACATCGATCATATCTGCACCAAAGCCTGGTCCAGGATAGACTTACTAAGGAAGCAGAAATTCTACTTGGATCGTAGCGTCTTAGAAAAAATATATTTTGCCTTTGTCAGGCCTCTTCTTGAATATGCTGACACTGTCTGGGACAACTGTTCCTTGACTAATGTTCAGGAAATGGAGAAAATACAAATAGCAGCGGAAAGGATTGTCACTGGAGCGACCGTCAGTGCCAGTAAGTCCTCACTTTACACGGAAACGGGTTGGGAGCCCCTCGTAGATAGGCGGCGAAAACATAAATTAATACAATTTTTCAAAATGTACCATCATATGGTTCCTCCCTATTTATCTAGTAAAATCCCGCCTCTTGTTTCTTCGATTAATCCTTCATTAAATCTTCGGTCAAGTCAAAATCACCGCATTCCACTTTGTAGAACCGAACTGTATAGGTCTTCTTTTATACCTAATGCAACTGAACAATGGAATAATTTACCTGTTGTGGTCCGTGAAAACCCATCACTGACAAATTTTAAGATTTTTCTCAATGCCGGTAATAGACGACTACCAAATTTTTACCTTAAATCGAAATCCCGTATAGCCCAAATATACCACTGTAGATTACGACTTCGGTGTAGCAATTTAAAGTCCCATTTGTACCTTAACCACCTATCACCCACTGACTTATGTCAGTGTGGTGAGCAAGAGACATCTGATCATTTTTTCTTGAATTGTCCAGTCTTCGCAGTTGCTCGCTCTGCTACAATTAATCTTCTCCCATTCGACGTGGACACCTCTATACTTCTTTATGGTTCGGAATACCTAAGTGACGATGAGAACCGCCTCATTTTTGAAGCGGTACACGACTTTATACTGACTAGTAAAAGATTCACTGTTGATACCAATGTAGCATCGGGTCACTTCGTATAAAAAATAAGATGTATTAGGAATGTGCTACGTTTAGTTAGTCATTGAAGTTGACGACACACACAATATCCACTCCACGCAATACGTTGTCAACCTACAAGTAATCGACTCCAATCCGACTTAACCTGACTTGTAAATTCTTGTGGGAAGTTATGCTCAAGCAGGCTCATATATTTCGTTAACGTACGGCGGCTATGCCCGCATTTCGGTTCACAAGGGGACTTGTGAACTGACGGGCGGACGTGGCCGTTGTACCTTGAAGTAATCCATGATCAACATTGACTTGTACTGTCTGTATAAACTTCTCTTATCTGCCATTGTCATTGTGCTTGTAATTTTGTATTGTGGAGACGGCCTTGTATAAGCTCAAAGCTTACTGCCGAATCCACGCCGATGTTTATACCATCTTTGTGTATACTGTTATTGACATTTATTGACATTTTTTTTTTTTTTTTGAATAAATACTGTTTAAACTAAATGAACCTTTGAATCTTCGACCTGTCATCGCCTATAAGAAAAACAAAAGCTTGCGTAACATCCTTGTAAGGACTAAATTAGAGCCCATCAATGAATAACATCAATATTTGCCAGTCAGTTTAACCAGTTCCTAAGCTCATCACTTAGTTTAAATCAATTTTGTGTAACTTTTTGTCATGTTTGAAACCCATCAGGGTTCAGTAAATGAAAACAATTTTTCGGCGGCATATTAAAAAAAAAAACGTTTCAGTAGGAAATGTCTGTGCCAGTGCGATTTTTTAAACCTCAAACACACACAGGCGAGTGCCAGAGTTCATATATGCCCAAAATCAAAATAGGTTCCAATTTCAACCATGTTTATTTATTTCCTGAATAAAATCATTTATTTATTTATTTATTTATTTATTTATTTATTTATTTATTTATTTATTTACACTGTATTTTATTTTTAATTTTTAATTTTTCATTATTTATTTATTTTCACTGTATTTTATATTTAATTTTTCATACCTTTCACACAATGTAGAGGTTCAAACACACAATTTCTACGTTATGTAAAATATTTTCCGTCATAAACCTCCTTCGGGGGATATTCATTCCAACTGGTAACATTCGTGAGGCATCATAATCTTTGGCGTTATTTTTTATTTATTTCTCCAGTCTCAATATATTTTATAAAACCATTTTTCATATTATTTTCACACACTTCTGAAGCCAGTAAAGCAAACCGCTCCGATTGGTTATACTTAAATCAAAGCCAACCAATAGGGCTTCGTGGGGTCAGTAAAGCAAACCACTCACTGACTGATTAAAAATCAGTGAAAGCCAGTCAATAGGGCTTCATCTAATTTGTTTGGACGACACAAACTGAGTTGTGAAAACAAACTTTGGACACTCAGGTTGAAAAGAATTATCTTGATGAGTGACATTTGTCAGCTTGTCACCGAGTTTAATTATGTACTGAGCTGTGAAAAACACCCCAGCCCACATATGGATATATACCAGGCATGTCCTCCCCAAGTTGGAATCATTTTCCTCAAAGTCTCCTTGAAGAAGCAAAAACAAGCGAAACGCGTCGAGACAGACGGATTATTTTCTACCTTTGCTGAAGACTGCAACCAATCCAGGTATCTTCTTTAATAGGTAATATCTAATTTTTCAATTTTATTTATTTCATCACTTTTATATTTTATTTATACTTAATTCAACTACTTTCTTTAACAATGGCAAGAAAAGGGCAGATGCATCTGAGGCAGAGAGTTGCCCAGTCCGGAACTGGCCAGGAACAATCGTTCCAGGCTTATTCTAGGCTGGTCAAGGCTTTGTTTCAGGTGCTTCAATGTTTGCACCACATTGGGCTATTAGAGCACCATTTGGCAAATCGGGATTTCCCGAAACAGCTGGAGAAGAAAGTAGATGAGTTAGGTGGCTTTCTAAAGCCAGCTCTTCCCACCCCACACATTTTTTTCTGTTTTTCGACAGATTAGTGTGGGATGGGCCAATCAAACGTTAAATGCTTTAGTTGAGCATTATAAGGTAAATTTAAACCAGTTGAAGTCTAAGATAACTTTGGCTATGCGACCACCTCCTGGACTCGAAAAAATAGACTTCAACAGCGCTTCGGCGCGTGCCTTGATCTGGGCTAAAAAGAACTTTAAAAATAAGTTGACAGATAAGACTATTTCGGCCTATGAGTCTTACATTTCGGAACTTCGCCCAGCGTCTGGAGTAAGGAACAATACGGGAGGGAGCAAGCAAACTCCGGCCCGGGTTGTCCCTCTACCCCAACGCGAAAAGCAAAATAAGAAAAGATCAAGGCAAAGCACTTCTCCCTCTTCTTTTCCTTCTACTTCTTCTATATCTCAGAGTAAGCGCCTCAATTTGCAAACATCTCCGGTCCATATTGTGACTGAAGATGCTCGCAAATTGAGTAACGCTGTCTCGCCTCGTCTTGCTCCTCTACCTCCTACTCCTCCTCAGCCTTTCTTCTCTGGTTCTCCTAGTGCTCTCACTAGAACTCCTCCTTCTGTTTCTTCTCCTGCTTCTTCCTCTCCTGTTTCTGTTTCTTCTCCCGCCTCTAGTGTGGTTCAACCAGGTATATCGTACTCAGAGAAAGTCAAATCACCGAGCCGCAACTCGGGCCGCTCATTTGATTCTAATTTCTCCCAGTTTCGGCATAAAAGCGGAGTTAATTTTCACAAAAGGAATTGGCGCCTCCCCGATGTTTGTAAAAACATCCTTATGATTGGAAGTTCAAATTTAGGACGCATTGATCGAAATCCCCATCCGGACATCCAGGTGGAGTGTTACCCCGGCGCCAAATTCAATCATCTGCGCTCTATGTTTAAAGGGCACAGGGGCCAGTCCAGTCCCCAAAAAATATTATTAAATATTGGCGTGAATTCTCGAAACGATAATTCTGATCTCGTAGTTAAGCAGTTGCGGAATATGCTTAGCGATATCAGGGTCAAGTTTAGATCAGCAAAAATTTATTTCGCTGAACTAAACTTTTCGCAAAAACTCCCTCAGGCTGAGAGGAGAACCCTGAGCATCATCAACGAAACAATTCGGAAAGTGAAGGACGTTAACGTTATACCTAAAATTGATGACGCGAAGTTTGATGTTGCTCAGGATTTAATCCATTGGACCACGAGAACCGCCAATATTATGTACGATCACTGGTTGAACCACCTAAATTTAAACTAAGTAAAGGCAAAGGTAACAGCCGCCTAACAGATGTGGGATTAGGAACTAATGTGGTTAACTTGTCTGGCACCAATGACCTAACAACCCAAGAGAAATCTCTTTTAGATCGCGGTTTAACTTTTGTACCAGCACCAAAGCCTAAAACTGATAACCAAACAAATTTACCATCATACAACTGTAATTTTCTTAGGCAAATGAAATTAGCAGACCGCTTTAGAAACTCCAGCGGTCGGAAACTTCCTTTTACAGAATCATCTGGTTGGTCACCTCCAGATAGTGAAGTAGATCCCGAAATTATTGAGGCTAGCAAACGAATCATCCAAAAGGTGTTCAGCATGAACATACTCTCCGATAAAGACAATTTAACAGCTGGTGAACGGGGAGCCCTCACGAAACTTCGAAAAAATAAGAAATTAGTAATTAAACCAGCCGACAAAGGTGGGTCGGTAGTTGTTCTATCTCGGGATAATTATATAAAGGAAGCCATGAGACAACTCAGCAATACTAAACATTATAAGAAAATAGATTCACTTATTTGGCCTAGTAATATCGAAAAATTCAATAAGATCTTAAAATTTCTCCTCGACGAAGGTCACATTACCAAAAAACAATTGAAATATTTAACAGCTAAGCTCAGTGACAATTTTATATCCTACCAAAGATCCACAAGGACCGTTCTTCATGGACGGATGACTTAACTCCACCCGGGAGGCCAATTGTATCAGATTGTAATTCGGAATCTTATGCGATCTCGGAATTAATTGATTATCATCTGAAACCTATAGCAAATAGACATCCGAGCAATCTAACAAATACACAGGATTTCCTGTCAAAAATTTCGAAATTGAAAATATCGAAAAATGCAATTCTGGCTACTTTGGATATCGACAGTATGTATACGAACATTGATATTGATAAAGGTGTTAAATCAGTTAAAAATGCATTTGAAAAATATCCGGATGCGAAACGCCCGGATGAACAAATTTTGGATCTTTTAGAGCTGAGCTTAAAAGGTAATGACTTTCAATTCAATGGAGAATATTTTCTACAAATAATGGGTTGTCCTATGGGCAAAAGATTCAGTCCTAATTTTGCAAGCATTTATGTAGCGGAATGGGAGGAAAATGCCTTAAGCAAATGTGCAAAGCATCCTCTCGTATATCTCAGGTATTTAGATGGCATTTTTATTATTTGGGAACATTCAAAAGAAGATTTTGATGAATTTTTAGAAATTTTGAACAATCACGATCCAAATATTAAATTGAAAGCTACTATCAGTGAAAATTCTGTTGATTTTCTCGATGTGACCGTGTATAAAGGCAAGCAATTTCAGGCGTCCGGTCAATTAGATTATAAAGTGTATTTTAAACCAACTGATTCACATCAATTGTTGCACACAAAATCATTTCATCCTCAACATACATTTAAAGGTATCATCAAATCACAACTCATTCGTTTCCACCGCAATTCAAGTGATAAGGTAAATTTCAATGAGGCTTGTTCTACTCTATTTGGCGCCCTCAGATCGAGAGGGTACTCACTGCGCCTCTTGCGTAGCCTGAAATCCCAAACCCTGAAAAAGCTCGAAAGTCCAGCTGAAACTACCGACTTCGAACCACTGAAGATTGAACACAACAGACCGTTGCAAAATAGTAGTGGCGCGGTATTTAATTGCAAAAAGCCTCGTTGTAGACTGCATACTTTTATGCCTGATCAGAAAGAGGAATTTTCCTCCGAACAAACGAAAAATCATTATCAGATCCGTAACCCCCTCCATTGTGATTCACCAAACATTATTTACCTTATCACTTGTAAGCGATGTCGGAAACAGTATGTTGGTCAAAGTCAAAATCCTTTCCGAGAACGTGCTACTAGACACAAACAGGATATAAAACATAATGCTGATGCCCCAGTAGCACAACATTTTAACCTTCCTGGCCATTCTTTGGACGATTTCGAAATCCACCCAATTGAACAACCACCAATTAAAGACACATTAGAAGAAACGGATGAATTTAGAAAAAAACGTGAAGCTTTTTGGATCAATACGCTTCAAACCCTCTGGCCATTTGGTATGAACATATCAGAGGGTGAATGCTTTCACTTTAACGTACAACAGAATGAATATCGAAATAGCAAAAATGTTAAAAGATGAATTCAATTTTACCAATGCTAAATTAAATGAACCTTTGAATCTTCGACCTGTCATCGCCTATAAGAAAAACAAAAGCTTGCGTAACATCCTTGTAAGGACTAAATTAGAGCCCATCAATGAATAACATCAATATTTGCCAGTCAGTTTAACCAGTTCCTAAGCTCATCACTTAGTTTAAATCAATTTTGTGTAATTTTTTGTCATGTTTGAAACCCATCAGGGTTCAGTAAATGAAAACAATTTTTCGGCGGCATATTAAAAGAAAAAAACGTTTCAGTAGGAAATGTCTGTGCCAGTGCGATTTTTTAAACCTCAAACACACACACACACACACACACACACACACACACACACACACACACACACACACACACACACACACACACACACACACACACACACACACACACACACACACACACACACACACACACACACACACACACATTCACACAGAGACACACAAGCTCAAATATATAGTAGACTAGCTGGGGTGCCCGACTTCGTCCGGGCTACAGAGATAGTCACTGCGCATGCGCAAAGATTGGCTAACACGCCATAGCCGATGGTGGCAAATCACTACCCGGTAGAACGTACATACAAATTCTAGGTTTCGTCCCAATCGGATTTGTAGTTTCCGAGATCGTCACTGCGCATGAACAAAGATAGGCTGTCACCTCATAGCCGACAGAGGTCAGTTAATTCCCGACATACAAATCCCAGGTTTCTCTCAAATCGAGCCAGTAGTTACCGAGGTCGTCATAGCGCATACGCGAGGATAGGTCCCCCACTCCAGAGCCGATGGTGGCAAATCACTACCCGATAGACCATACATACAAATCCCAAGTTTTGTCCTGATCGGCCCAGTAGTTTCCGAGATCGTTACTGCGCATGCGCGAAGACAGGTCCCCACCACATACCCGACGGTGGCAAATAATTAACCGATGACCCTACATACAAACACCACGTTTTGTGCCGATCGGCCCAGTAGTTTTCGCGATCGATACTGTGCATGCGCGAAGATGGCCCCACCACAACCCAGGAAGGTTTTAATCTATTCGGACATGTGGGTGGTGGCCATCTTAGCGCATGCGCAGTGACAATCACGAAAACTACTGTGCCGATTGGCTTAAAACCTGCGATTTGTATGTAAGTTCCATCCGGCAGTGTCCCGGGCCACTCAAATTGCTAATGCTCGGCTCAGCTGTCCATGTAAATCATTCCTGTACGGAGTAGGGCCTCGAGCTAGTCTATTAAACATTTGAGTTCATTTGTCTGTGTCTGTGTGCGTGTCTGGCAGTGGGTTTGCTATAGACTCGAAAACGTCTAGACATATCGGTACGAAACGTGGCATGCACATGTAGTTTGGTCTTGGGAAGGTTTCCACCCATTGGACCTGGGGTGGGGGCCCGTCTTCACATATCTGTCTGTCTGCCTGTGTGTTCGCTATAGACTCGAAGTCGAATGGGTTGATTGGGACGGAACTTGGCAGGCGTATATATTCCGGTCCCGGGAAGCTTTTCCACCCATCGGACCCAGGGAGGGGGCCCGCCTTCGCGCATGTGCAGTGACAATCTCGGAACTACTTTTGCGATCGGGACAAAACCTGGGATTTGTATGTATGGTCCATCGGGTAATCATTTGCCATTATAGGGTATGGGGGTGGGAGCTAATCTTTGCGCATGCGCAGCGACAAAAACTCATTCGCCATCGTCGGGTGTGTGTACGGTCAATCGGGTAATGATTTGCAGGGGTGGGAGCCAATCTTTGCGCATGCGCAGTGATAATTTCGGCCCCCCCCCCATCTAGTCTATCTATATATTTGAGTAATCTTGCTTGTCTATTTGTCTGTCTGTTGGTATGGACTCGAAAACGTCCGGGTTGATCTGGGAAGAAATTTGGCATGGGTGTGTGGTTCGGGCCCGGGAAGGTTCTACGCTACTCGGACCTGGGGTGGGGGCCCGTCTTCGCTCATGCGCAGTGACGATCTCGGAAACTACTGGGCCGATCGGGACGAAACCTTGGATTTCTATGTAGGGTCCATCGTGTAATCATTTGCCATTGTCGGGTATGGGGTGGTGCCCGGCTTCGCGCATGCGCAATGACGATCTCGGAAACTACTGGACCGATCGGGACGAAAATTGGCATTTGTATGTATGGTCTTTCGGCTGTGGGGTCGAGCTAGTGTACTATATATTTAAGCTTGTCTGTCTGTCTGTCTGTCTGTCTGTCTGTCTGTCTGTCTGTCTGTCTGTCTGTCTGTCTGTCTGTCTGTCTGTCTGTCTGTCTGTCTGTCTGTCTGTCTGTCTGTCTGTCTGTCTGTCTGTCTGTCTGTCTGTCTGTCTGTCTGTCTGTCTGTCTGTCTGTCTGTCTGTCTGTCTGTCTGTCTGTCTGTCTGTCTGTCTGTCTGTCTGTCTGTCTGTCTGTCTGTCTGTCTGTCTGTCTGTCTGTCTGTCTGTCTGTCTGTCTGTCTGTCTGTCTGTCTGTCTGTCTGTCTGTCTGTCTGTCTGTCTGTCTGTCTGTCTGTCTGTCTGTCTGTCTGTCTGTCTGTCTGTCTGTCTGTCTGTCTGTCTGTCTGTCTGTCTGTCTGTCTGTCTGTCTGTCTGTCTGTCTGTCTGTCTGTCTGTCTGTCTGTCTGTCTGTCTGTCTGTCTGTCTGTCTGTCTGTCTGTCTGTCTGTCTGTCTGTCTGTCTGTCTGTCTGTCTGTCTGTCTGTCTGTCTGTCTGTCTGTCTGTCTGTCTGTCTGTCTGTCTGTCTGTCTGTCTGTCTGTCTGTCTGTCTGTCTGTCTGTCTGTCTGTCTGTCTGTCTGTCTGTCTGTCTGTCTGTCTGTCTGTCTGTCTGTCTGTCTGTCTGTCTGTCTGTCTGTCTGTCTGTCTGTCTGTAGACTCGAAAACGGCTGGAACGATCGGGACGAAACATGGCGTGCGTATGTAGTTCGGTCCTAGAAAGGTTTTCTATCCATCGGACCGGGGGTGGGGGGGGGGGGGAGAACCGTCTTCGCGCATGCGCAGTAACGATCTCAGAAACTACTGGGCCTATCGAGACGAAACTTGGGCGTTGTATGTAGGGAATATCGGGTAGTGATTTGCCACCGTCGGGTGTTTATGTGGGGGCCGTCTTCGCGCATGCGCAGTGACAATTTCGGAAACTACAGGTCCGATCGGTACGAAACCTGGGATTTGTATGTACGTTCCACCGGGTAGTGTTTTGCCACCGTCGGCTACGGCGTGTTAGCCAATCTTTGCGCATGCGCAGCGACGATCTCTGTAGCCCGGACGAAGTGGGCACCCCAACTAGTCTATATATATATTTGAGTAATCGTGTTTGTTTGTTTGTTTGTTTGTTCTTTATAGACTCAAAAACGGCTGGGCCTATCGGGACGAAATTCGGCATGGTTGTGTGGTTTGGGCCAGGGACGTGAGGTGGGGGGGGGGGGGGCACGTCTTCGCGCATGCGCAGTAACGGTTTCGGAAATTACTGGGTCGATCGGGACGAAACCTGAGATTTGTATGTAGGATCCATCGTGTAGTCTTTTGCCATCAGCGGGTATGGGATGGGTGTCCATCTTCGCGCGTGCGCAGTAACGATCTCAAAAACTACTGGGCCGATCGGGACGGAACCTGGGATTTGTATGTATGGTCAATTGGGTACTGATTTGGGAGCCAATATTTGCGCATGCGCAGTGACAAAAGCCCGGACGAAGTCGGGCATCCAGCTTGTCGATATATATATCTTGTCTGTTTGTTTGCCTGTTTGTTTGTTTGTTTGTTCTCTATAGACTCAAAAACGGCTGGGCCGATAGGGACGAAATTTGTCATGGGTGTGTTTTGGGTCCGGGGAGGTTTTAGGCTACTCAGATGTGGGGTGGGGCCCGTCTTCGCGCATGCGCTGAGACTATCTTGGAAACTACTGGGCCGACCGGGACAAAACTTGCGTTTATATTTACGGTCCTTCGTCAACGTCGGCTATGGGGTGGAAACCAATCTTAGTGCATGCGCGGGCACAAAAGCCGGAACGAAGTCGGGCACCCAGCTAATCTATATATATATTTGAGTAATCTTGTCTGTCTGTTTGTTTGTTTGTTTGTCTGTTTGTTTGTTCTCTATAGACTCGAAAACGGCGGGCCGATCGAGACGAAATTTGGCACGCGTGTGTGGTTCGGGTCCGGGAAGGTTTTGGGGGCTATTCGAAATCGGGGTGGGGGGGGGGGCACGTCTTCGCGCATGCGCAATGACGATCTCGGAAACTACTGAACCGATCGGGACGAAACTTGGGATTTGTTTGTAGGGTCCATCGGGTAGTGATTTTCCCCCGTCAGATAGGGAGTGGGGTCGTCTTTGCGCATGCGCAGTGACGATCTCGGAAACTATTTTGCCGATCGGGACGAAACCTGGGATTTGTATGTATGGTCCATCGGCAAATCTTTGCGCATGCGCAGTGACAAAAACTCATTCGCCATCGTCGGGTGTGTGTACGGTCAATCGGGTAATGATTTGCAGGGGTGGGAGCCAATCTTTGCGCATGCGCATTGACAAAAGCCCGGACGAAGTCGGGCACCGAGCTAGTCTACTATGTATTTGAGTTCGTTTTTGTGTGTGTCTGTCTGTTCGCTATAGACTCGTAAACGGCTGGGCCGATCAAGATGAAACTTGGCATGCGTATGTAGTTCGGTCCCGGAGAGTCTTTCCACCCATCGGACCGGGGGTGGGAGGGGGGCGTCTTCGCGCATGCGCAGTTCTCGGAAACTACTGGGCCGATCGGGACAAAAGTTGGGATTTGTATATAGGGATCACCAGTAGTGATTTGCCATCGTTGGTTGTGGGGTGGCTGCCCGTCTCGCGCATGCGCAGTGACAATCTTTGTAGCCCGGACGAAGTCTGTCTGTCTGTCTGTCTGTCTGTCTGTCTGTCTGTCTGTCTGTCTGTCTGTCTGTCTGTCTGTCTGTCTGTCTGTCTGTCTGTCTGTCTGTCTGTCTGTCTGTCTGTCTGTCTGTCTGTCTGTCTGTCTGTCTGTCTGTCTGTCTGTCTGTCTGTCTGTCTGTCTGTCTGTCTGTCTGTCTGTCTGTCTGTCTGTCTGTCTGTCTGTCTGTCTGTCTGTCTGTCTGTCTGTCTGTCTGTCTGTCTGTCTGTCTGTCTGTCTGTCTGTCTGTCTGTCTGTCTGTCTGTCTGTCTGTCTGTCTGTCTGTCTGTCTGTCTGTCTGTCTGTCTGTCTGTCTGTCTGTCTGTCTGTCTGTCTGTCTGTCTGTCTGTCTGTCTGTCTGTCTGTCTGTCTGTCTGTCTGTCTGTCTGTCTGTCTGTCTGTCTGTCTGTCTGTCTGTCTGTCTGTCTGTTCGCTTTCAACTTAAAAACACGACTCTGCCGATCGGAACGAAACTTGGCGTGCGAATGTAGTTCGGCCCCGGAAAGGTTTTCCACCCATCGGACCGGGGAGGGAGGGGGGCATCTTCGCGCATGCGCAGTGACGTTCTCGGAAACTACTGGGCCGATCCGGACGAAACTTAGGATTTGTATGTAGGGTCCATCGGGTAGTGATTTGCCATCGCCGGGTGTGATGTGTGTTCCTGTCTTCGTGCATGCGCAGTGACGATCAAGGAAACTACTCGGCAGTTTGGACGAAACGTTGCATTACGTATAATTTTCATCAGGTAGTCTTCTGGGGCACTCAAGTTGCGCATGTTCGACACACCTGCCCATTTAATTCGTTCTCGGACGAAGGCGGGCCCCAGCTAGTATATATATATATAAAAATATAACTTCGTCAATTTGCCGTCATGCTCGGAAGTTTACTTCCTTCTAAGTGGCTTTCATTTTTGACTAATTCTTATTGAAAAAGCCGCTTAGAAGGAAGTAAACTTCCGAGCATGACGGCAAATTGACGAAGTGATATAAAATATTTGATGAAGTGTATAAAAAATATAGATTGATATACTACATGGAGTGCCCGACTTTTTGGATTGTATGGAAGCAAACATGTGCCACATATAAAAAATGCCTGATACTAAGTCCAAATTGGGAGATAATAACTCATGATTAGGCGTTACTAAGTCCTAATTAGGAAATAATAACTCCTAGTTAGGACATATGATCTCTAAATTGGGAGATAATGACTTCTACTGAGGAGTAATTATGTCCTAATTAGGGGACAATACTTCTAATTAGGACCTAGTATCTCCTATTTAGGAGATAATAAGCCCCAACTAGGAGAAAATAAGTTCTTATTAGGGGATAACAGCCCTAATTAGGAGACAATAACTCCTAATTAGGACATAGTATCTCTTAATTAGGAAATAATGGGATATGTTAGTCCCTAATCTTCTCCTCAAACACAGTTTGTTGGTGTCCTGTCGGCGCTGTCCTCTGCTTGTTACCTTAACACCACCCGCCAGGCATTCTATATGAAACTTGCCGCTTACATTTGTACCTCTAAAATAAATTATCCCTCCCCTAAAGATAGCTAAAATAAAATCATATTGGAAGCGTTCTGTTTCCATTCTATCTTTCGCTGTACAAACATTGGCTAGGCGAATTCTCATGACTCCGGGCTGACTTCAAACACCAGAGCCGACTTCTCCTGACCTCGGGACAGACATCTCACGCCAGTATCAACTTCTCCTCACCTCGTAAGGCCAACTTTTGCGGGCGACTTCTTTGAAATCGATTTCTCCGGTTCCCCGGACCAACTTCTTCAGGCCAACATCTTTTATTAGGATGGGGGTTTTAAGATACAGCTTTTAGGGCTGACCGTAGTAATGGTTTGAATTCCCTATTGACATCACGAAGTCGCTTTGCTACCTACACCCCAGTTTAGTCCAGGGGGTATGTACTAGACACAATTCAAGTACATAAGAGTACGTTCCGGTAGTGTAGTAGTGCTATAAAAAGCCCGACCTCGCCTTATTTTCCTTACTTTGATGAAATGATGTCCGCAATATTGGTTTCCCTGGTAACCGCATTTCACATTGTGGCCTAAAGGTCGGTTAGTACATGCGAATGTTTTCAGGCCCCGTCCCATTAACTTCGAACACAATCAATTACCCCAAAGAGCTCAAAATTGGTTATTTTTCCGTACTTTGTCAAAGAAGAACCTACCTCCCCTTTCTCTCATTTGATAACTTTTAGGCTGAACATGGTTGCTAACCAAGATATAATTGTTTGTCAAATACAGGGGTACTGTATATAGCATTGCTTAATTCAATGGTAGTATAATAAACCCATAAGAGACACAAATACAAATAATCCCCTTTCACCCCCTCCCTCCGGCTCTTTTTTGATGAAGAGCCACTATTTCAAAGTTTCCTTTATAATAATGTTTAATTTGGCGATACTATAACCAAGTGATAACGTGTCAATGCAAATAATATCACTGCCCCTCCCTCTCAAATGAGTCAAAAAGACGGTTTGTCTTTTTTCCAGCATTTAAATTGCTGCAAAATTTCTAATTTTGGGTATTTATCCAGTCACTGTTCCCAGTAACCCCAATTCCAACGCCCTATGTTACCGCCCCATTGCTAAACATCAGGCAGGCCCATGGCGGCCCTAAATGAGTCTGTGGAAGCTATTAGGATGTGCGCACAATGCTCTCCTTTTCATAATACTCTTTGACTCATTTCGCTATTTTGGTGTCCCAGCGCCCCATTTCAACTATTTGTATCTATGTCCCAATTTTAGCACCTCCTTTTAGCGAGGGATTTATAAGCGTCAGGCTTTTTGGTGTCCGCAATTGAGTCCATGAGACCGATGAAAATTAGCGCAATGTTCTATTTTCCATACGTCTCAAAATGGGGGGTATGAAAATGAAAGCATCGCGCCCATTTTCATAGCTTTCACAAACGCATTTTGGGTGTCAAAGTTAAGGAAACGGGACCTAAAAATATTACCTCGTACTATAATACAAACCTTTGGGATGCAAAGGGAAATAGAGTACTGTAGTGAACCCATACGACGGGCAACGAAGTCAAAGTAGGTAAAATAGGATCATAGGTATAGAAGTAATTGCTTTTTTCCGGGGGAGCGGCCAGTGGAATGGGATCTTTGCCTTTAATGCCCTATGTATAGAGTTGTCTGTACCAATCCTGACTCGCCGAAGACCTCCTGTGTTTACCTGTGTCTGCCACAGTAGATAGAATTTCTCGAGATATTTGAACTATTGGCGCCATCCTACGACCTAAAAGTGAAGGAGATGGGCTACTCCGGCCACATTTCTCAACTCCAGGGGAGAGGGGACAAACTTGCCCAAAGCAATACAAGGGGTTGGCAACGAGGGTGTAGGCCTTAGGCTTTTGTCGTTGATGTTCTTTATATAGAACTGCCCAGTCGCCATAGGCCACCTATGTATACTCATACCCAACCCAACAAAATAGCCCTCCGGACCACTTATATTTTTCCACACTTTTGCACCTACACCTATTTCTGTCGATTTCTATACAGAGTATCCCAGACAGCCCAAACCATTACCACAGTCGTCAGTGCCAGATATTAAAAGGTACTCATCGACCATTTCTATGAATTTAATTCACACATCAATACCCATATCCCTAGAGAAGTTCTATGTATATAGAAGCGATTACCAATACTGGCGCGCTATAGGCCTCCCGCATGTATTCATACTAGAGTCTAAAATTGGGACCCTCTTATGACGTCATAACGTCGGCGCCGTCAGAACGTTTCCAAATTCCCTTCACATTCTAGAACGTTTTTGTGAACATGTCATGTGGGACAAACGTGTTCTATTGACACACGTGTTACTACTCGCGTCTATCATGAAAGGATGGCCGAGTGAATACAGAAGATCTACGCCCCCCACTCCCACCCCTTTCACCCATTCCAGAAGACGTCGGTCTGAAAAAATCGGTCCCAGAGAAGTCGCACCGGACAATTGGCCCGCAGAGGTCAGGAGAAGTCGGTCCTGGACCATTTCTATGAATTTAATTCACACATCAATACCCATATCCCTAGAGAAGTTCTATGTATATAGAAGCGATTACCAATACTGGCGCGCTATAGGCCTCCCGCATGTATTCATACTAGAGTCTAAAATTGGGACCCTCTTATGACGTCATAACGTCGGCGCCGTCAGAACGTTTCCAAATTCCCTTCACATTCTAGAACGTTTTTGTGAACATGTCATGTGGGACAAACGTGTTCTATTGACACCCGTGTTACTACTCGCGTCTACCATGAAAGGATGGCCGAGTGAATACAGAAGATCTACGCCCCCCCCCCCCCCCCCTCCCACCCATTTCACCCATTCCTGAAAACGTCGGTCTGAAAAAATCGGTCCCAGAGAAGTCGCACCGGACAATTGGCCCGCACTTGTCGGCTCGAGAGGTCAGGAGAAGTCGGTCCTGGGGTTAGAAGTCTGCCCGAGGTCAGAACTCGACTCTGAGAATGTCAGACTGAGGTAAGGAGGAGTCAGTCTGGAGTTATAAATCACCCCGCCAAAATTTATACTTCGAAAGAAATAAATGGAAACAGGGTGTTTCTAATATAATTTTATTTTTACTACTTTTCACGGGGATGGATTGAGGTGGGGTGGGGGTGATCATTCATCTTAGAGGTACAAAATGTAAACAGCAAATTTTATAACGAATGCCTGGCGGCTGGTGTTTCTGTAACAAATTGAGGACCGCGTTGAAATGACACCAACAAATTGTGTTTGAAGAAAGAAATGATTTCGCGCGCCGAAGGTGCGCAGGGACGGTATGGGGAGCAAGCCCCTTTCGACCCTCGGTGACTGTATATTGATGATTGACACATGTCTAGACGTGTTGAAGGAGGAAAAGGAAGGAGGGAAAAGGTTTATCCCCTTCTGTCCTTTTTGCGGCTCTTCTTCTTTGGTGGAGGTTGGCATGGTGATGGTGATGGTGATGGGGCTGGTGGTGGTGTTGAAGAGCTCGCGTTAAGTTCTTTTTGGTACTCTCTTGTTTTTGCCCGTTCTGCTTTTGACAACTCTAGTTCTCTCATTGCGTTTTGCATTATGGTCTCAAAAGAGAGTGGTGACTGTTCCGCTCCCGGGCTTTCCGGTAGTGAAGGAAGGGGGGAGTGAGGGGTGGGAGGCTGTGAAAAAGCAACTTCCAGTTCCTCCTCAGTCTCCACTGGATGTTCCTCATCCAACTGTACCGGCTCAGGAGCCGGCAGTTGATTGGGTGTACCAGTGGGACTAGGAGGGGAACTGGCGGCTGTCTCCAGAGCCTCCACCCCCTCACTCAACTCTTTCTTCCTATTCCGGAATGCCTCCAAGTGCCGGGCGTCCCTGCGCTTGGTTGTTGGACTCTTCTTCTTTTTCCTCTTTTCAGGGCCTCCGTACCTCTTCAGGTGAGGACCAGTGGGAGAGGGGATCCTCTCCAAAGGTGCTACCTCTCCCCAAAGAGGATGGTGTCTCTACCTCAAACTCCAGGTTCAGGTGGATTCTCCTGCCTGCCTCCTGGACAGTCCAGGCGACTGGGCTAGAGATGCCCAGAGCTGAAATGGTTTTGATTAGTCGCTCTGGTAATTCCAGCTTTTCCGTGATCTCGATCAGGTGCTCACGCTCTGAATTCAGAAGTGTGAATGATTGAATGAAAATGGACCGTAATGAATGGGCGAGCCGTTATGTAGTGTTTGAAGGGAAGATTCATGAATTATATACCAAATTATCTCCTAATTAGGATTTACTGTGTCTTAATTAGGAGTTAGTATCTCCTAATTATGACTATTATCTCCTAATTAGTAGTTATTATCTGCTAATTAGGAGATACTAAGATCTAATTAGGACATAGTATCTCCTAATTAGTAGTTAATAAGTCCTAATTAGGAGTTATTATCTCTTAATAAGGAGGTATCGTCTACTAATTAGGACATATCTCCTAATTAGGACTTATCTCCGAATTAGGACATATTATCTCCAAATTAGGACTAATTATTTCCTAAATAGGAGTTATTATTTCCTAATTATGACTTAGTATCTCTCAATCACGAGTTATTATCTCGGTGTCTCTAAATTAGGACATATAGTATCATTCATTTTTTTTAGATGTGGCACTAATACGCTTCCATTTAATTCAGTTTGGTTAAAACAAAGAATACTGAAGACGCCGGTGTTCTGTTTCTTATTTTGCAATATCTTCTGAAGAAAGAAACATGATCATGTGCGCGGGAACATTAAAGGTTACAAGTTTATGAAAGAACTGTTTGCCTTTTCCAGTTGCTAAATAATACAATTGAAGCTTTCACTTTTCGCTCACAGAATTTGAGTTCCCATCCCCTACTGGTAAACGCTTGTTGAGCCTTTTAGTGTTCCGGGATGGAAAATAATAAAAAAAACACATTTCTGCCAAATTAATAAATCTTTCATTTTGTGCTTTCAAAACATACTCTATGACTCTAACTGGAATGAGCTCGGCGAGCACGTTACAATGAGAGCCTTTAAGCTATGTTTCGACAGAAAGATGCAAAACAAGCAATTAACAAGAAATTGAATTGCTCTTTCAAAATGAAGTTTGTATGTCAATTTTTGTCTCATAATAAATATAAACACATTTTTGTGTGCATTGAATCATTCCTCGTACGAAAAATGATTTATTTTAGAATTGAAATGATGGGGATCCATGTTAGCTAGGTATTGAAGTACTTAATCTGTTGTTCTACCAGGTATTCGTGCCACATGCTAACCAAGAAAAGACAATGATAATGGTTCTAACTTATATTCTGTAACTGGTGCTTTAAGTGATGCGAGTATTGGGCTTCGAGTTTAGGGCCCAAGACGTGAGACGAAAAAAAAAAAAAACGTTTTCAGCCCCTTAGATTGGCTCGGAAAAAAAGTAACACTAGACCGCGTATACATGTAAGTTATTGAAAATGTGGTGAAGCCGAGGGGAGTCCAAGGCTTTGCTTATATCTAAATTACTCTGGAATCAAGTACCGGGAGCCTCTGGAAGCCAGAAACAAGGAAACGCTCAAATGGAAGTGCCCACCGCCACTTTTCCGACAGTCATTTCTTCGTCAATCATATATGTACCATTTTCATCTTATCTCGGACTGCTATAAATAATTATTAATTACTTCATTCATTAATTATTATTCCCTCCATATTTGACGTCTGTGGACAAATGGCCTATTTGGTCCAGGAAGACCTACAAAATAATCAACCAATTGTTATATTCATATTATGAACATAACAATTGATTGATTGGTTAGTAGTTGTAACAAACAACCAAATTACCTCCAAGGAATCTCAAACTTTCCAGCAAACGTACAAATCACGGAAAATTCTCATGAATTAACTCATCGCACCACACCACAGAGATGAAAAGTATTCAAACATTCCATATATTTGATCATTCACCTATGTTTTGGTCCACGGAAACTGTTTCCTAAATCAGATGTCAGTGTTGGGTCTCCTGCAACCCCTTATAACAGCCGAAGTGTTCTCTAAGAATTTGTGACAACCGCTTTCATCTTTGACTTTGGGGACCTAACCACCCACCCCCCCCCCCCCTCCCCCACCACCCCTGCTCATCGCTATGTAAGTCTCTCCTCGACAGGATTTTCCTACATGTGCCAACGACGTTTAATTTGAAAGCGTGCATGCATAATTATGTACGTAATACTCACCTGTATTGAATATCCGTCTTCAGATTAAATATCGCAATAAAAGCTTCTCTTCACAAGGGAAAAATAATCTTCTCTTTACAAGAAAAATAGCGCAAAGATGCAGTTTCAGTTATAAAAAAAGAGCTCACTAAAAAGCAAAATTGCAAAAAATGTCATTATTATGGTTTTGCTGTAGGTTCGTCTTTTTTAATGATATATCGCGTATCTTTACCATTTCGACATGATAGAAGTCGACAACTTTGATTTTCCCCCAAAGGACCAGCACCTCAACATCAAAGAATAGCACAGGGAATCCGGTCTGTTAGAAATGTTATGTTATCAAAATTACAAAGAATTAACCTATGAAACTTTGGGCAGAGAGTTCCGTTTCGTCGATCTGAAAATCTTTGATCTAAGTCCCTGCCAATTCACACCCTTCTCATCTGGATGAAAAAGGGTGAATCTGAAATGAAACTGCCAAAACATAGTATCGTCAAAACCTTTTGTAACGCTTGGGAAATGCCAAGGTTGATTAATTTTGGTTAAACACTTAAACAGCCAGAGTCATAGAGCGCTGGACAGTGTCACGGGGAGGAAGCCGGGGAGAAATATCGGACAGAGACGAGTCACTGTCAAACTGTTTAAGTTACTAATCCCACTGAAGTAGGGTTAGCATTGGTTAAATGTACGGACATACTCAATGAGCGGCATGCCTTATCACACAACGACATACTTGAATATAAAATACACAATATGTAATCACAAATAGAAACCCCACAAAAACTTTTTAAAACGACCTGACACCCCACCCACATTTGCCCATAGTACTGGTTGAAAGACGAACGGACAGACCGAATATATTCCTGTCATGGTAATCTCAACAAAGAGAGCTCAACCTAAAATAAAAAGATGAAGATGAAAATCTGATCATTTCGTGTGGACATCTGAAATGAAATGGTTTGTTCAAAATTTTCAAAGTCTAACAGTTTTTGAAAATGTTACTACAAAAGTGGTAAAAAAGTTCCTACAAAAGTGGTGACTTTGTTTTTTTATGACAAAAGTGGGCAATGGTTACTACAAAAGTGGAGACCTCATTTTACTACAAAAGTGGGCGACGTTACTACAAAAGTGGTGAGGTACCACTAAAGTGGGCGTTTTCTACTACAAAAGTGGTGAGCTACTACAAAAGTGGACAGTTACTACAAAAGTGGGCGTAACAGTCGACTCGTTTGGTATTGGTCCCAGGTCCATACATCATACCATGCTTGAAATATGAGCATGACCCACTTTCACAAATTTTGGCCACACCAACTTTTTACGTAAAAATGGATGTATGGACTTCAGGAATGCTTTAGAGAGTCAAAAAATGTGATTTCCAGCAATTCTGAAAAAATGCACTCAATGACCACAAGTGACCTCCGTAACCTTGACCCACATTTTTGAACCTCCATCAAGTGTCAACTTATTTAGTGTTGGCTCCAGGTCCATGCATCACACCATGCTTGAGATATGAGCGTGACCCACTTTCAAAAATTTTGGCCACGCCCTCTTTTTTCATGAAAAAATGCACATCTGAATTTTTGGGGAAGCATTTGGAGGTCAAAAAATGTGATTTCCAGCAATTATGAAAAATGCACTCATTGACCCCTGAGTGACCTCGGTGACCCTGACCCATATTTTGAATCTCCATCGAGTGTCGACTCATTTGGTGTTGGTCCCAGGTCCATACATCATACCATGCTTGAGATATGAGCGTGACCCACTTTCAAAATTTTTTGCCACACCCACTTTTTTTACGTCAAAATGCATGTGTGTATGTCAGCAGTGCTTTAGGGTGTCAAAAAATGTGATTTCTAGCAATTATAAAAAATGCACTTAATGACCCCTAGGTGACCTCCATGACCTTGACTCATATTCTGAATCTCCATCGAGTGTCGACTCATTTGGTGTTGATCCCAGGTCCATACGTCATACCATGCTTGAGATATGAGCGTGACCCACTTTCAAAAATTTTGGCCACGCCCACTTTTTTACTTCAAAATACATGTGTGTACATCAGGAATGCTTTAGAGGGTCAAAAAATGTGATTTCTAGCAATTATGAAAAATGCACTTAATGACCCCAAGTGACCTCCGTGACCTTGACCCATATTTTGAATCTCCATCAAGTGTCGACTCATTTGGTGTTGTTCCCAGGTCCATACGTCATACCATGCTTGAGATATGAGCGTGACCCACATTCAAAAATTTTGGCCACGCCCACTTTTTTATGTCAAAATGCATGTGTGTATGTCAGGAATGCTTTAGGGGGTCAAAAATATGATTTCTAGCAATTATGAAAAATGCACTTAATGACCCCTAGGAGACCTCCGTGACCTTGACCCATATTTTGAATCTCCATCGAGTGTCGACTCATGTGGTGTTGGTCCCAGGTCCATACGTCATACCATGCTTGAGTTACGAGCGTGACCCACTTTCAAAAATTTTGGCCACGCCCACTTTTTTTACGTCAAAATGCATGTGTGCATGTCAGGAATGTTATAGGGGGTCAAAAAATGTGATTTCTAGCAATTATGAAAAATGCACTTAATGACCCCTAGGTGACCTCCGTGACCTTAACCCATATTTTGAATCTCCATCGAGTGTCGACTCATTTGGTGTTGGTCCCAGGTACATACGTCATACCATGCTTGAGATATGAGCGTGACCCACTTTCAAAAATTTTGGCCACGCCCACTTTTTTATGTCAAAATGCATGTGTGTATGTCAGGAAAGCTTTAGGGGGTCAAAAAATGTGATTTCTGGCAATTATGAAAAATGCACTTAATGACCCCTAGGTGACCTCCGTGACCTTGACCCACATTTTGAATCTCCATCAAGTGTCGACTCATTTGGTGTTGGTCCCCGGTCCATACGTCATACCATGCTTGAGATATGAGCGTGACCCACTTTCAAAAATTTTGGCTACGCCCACTTTTTTTTACGTCAAAATGCATGTGTGTATGTCAGGAATGCTTTAGGGGGTCAAAAAATGTGATTTCGAGCAATTATGAAAAATGCACTTAATGACCCCTAGGTGACCTCCGTGACCTTGACCCATATTTTGAATCTCCATCGAGTGTCGACTTATTATTGTGTTGGTCCCAGGTCCATACGTCATACCATGCTTGAGATATGAGCATGACCCACTTTCAAAAATTTTGGCCACGCCCACTTTTTTTACGTCAAAATGCATGTGTGTACATCAGGAATACTTTAGGTGGTCAAAAAATGTGATTTCCAGCAATTCTGAAAAATGCACTCAATGACCCCTAGATGACCTCCGTGACCTTGATCCATATTTTGAACCTCCGTCGAATATCGACTCATTTGGTGTTGGTCCCAGGTCTGTAGGTCATACTACGCCTGAGATATGGGCGTGACCCACTTTCAAAACACCCCTACAGACACCCCTGATACCCCAGGAATCTGAAAAACATAGGTGACCGAGAACTTGTGGCTGTCTATCAGCATGCCAAAAATCAACGAGATAGGGCAATTCGTTTTCGAGTTATCTCGCGGACAAAAAAGTGATGAGAAGAAGAAGAAGAAGAAGAAGAAGAAGAAGAAGAAGAAGAAGAAGAAGAAGAAGAAGAAAAAGAAGAAGAAGAAAAAAAAGAAAAAAAAGAAAAAAAAGAAAAAAAAAAAGAAAAAGAAACCGTGCAAAAACAATAGTCTGTGTGTTTCACACAGACTAATTACTGACAATCCATCTGGTAGGAGAACTAGACAGTCGGGCCTCCTATACATAGAAAAAACACGGACCCAAACTCTGGATAAATTTCCTTTATACTTCTTCCCGAAACAATGGAATGCTCTGGATGACACAACTCGTAATATTAGCGACAGAAGCATGCTTAAGAACAACTTAACTTCCACATTCATTTCCTCATATTCCAGTTATGTTAGCTGCAACAATCCCTACTGTCCTGATTGCACTTCGTAAATTTCGTAAATTTGGAAATTGTCAAAGTCGTGGTCCGCGTCTAAATCTGGAATCCTCGTCTTGTGCAACCTGTCGCGCTTCCTTCTTACAGCGGTGATATGTAAAATATTATATGGATACAATTAAGAACTTGCAAACAAAAGTCTAAACAAATAAATCATAACATTCGTCATCCTACGATGATGATGCATCGCCACGCCCAAACATCATGACCAACCTCTTTGTCGCAGTCTAAACGATACGAACCTCACGATGGGACTTGTTGTCGCCCTCGGGTGTTATGATAAGTAGAGGAGGAAGTCCTGTAGGCAGGTTGCTTCTTGCCTACCTTGAAGCACCGTCTTTCCGCTGGCGAAAATGAAGCACCAATACTCTAATCCCAGAAAAGTAATGATTCGATCGTCATTCTCCTTCAATTGTCACATAATTGGCTCTCAGTTCATTCTTTCAGTCACAGTCTGTTTGCAATCACCCCATCTTCTTCCAGGGGTGGCAGGTAGACAGCCAATCTGGCCATGCCACTTTCCACGGTATACTTCTCATTACAATTGTGCAATATGTTTATTTATAACCATTTTACATGTATGTGTACCGTGAATAAAGAATCTGAATCTGAATCCCTTTCCACACCCTCGAGTGTTGATGTCAAAACACGGAATCCCATTTTACAGAGTCGGATAGGAATCCCATTTTACGGAATCCCTTTTTAAGAATCCCTTTTGGAAATATGTGCCTATGTGCTAGGGCACATTGTGCCTTTTCACATAAGCACATAGCGGCACATAAAGCAGGTGCCTATGTGCTAGGTCACATTGTGTCACATTGTGCTTTTTCACATGAGCACATATGACAAAAAGGGATTCTCCAGAAGGTATCCTAGATAGGTATCCTCAAATAATACAATACCAGGCAACAGGTATCCTCAAATACCCGTAAGTGCCTATGTGCTAGGGCACATTGTGTCACATTGTGCCTTTTCACATAAGCACATTGTGTCACATTGTGCCTTTTCACATAAGCACATATGACAAAAAGGGGTGCCGAAGGTCATATGGTTTTCAAAAAAAGGGTGCCGAAATTGGGGTGCCCGGGGATATTGCCATTGATATAGGCTTTTATTATACAGAAGGGAGATAACTCTGTACGATTAAGTACAGGTTATGGGAAATCAAGCAATCTGATTGGGTAGTTATAATTTATATAAATGATCTAGATATATGAAACAACAAGAGTACTCGGAATAGCGTCAGAACTAACAAGAATGGACCAGAATAGCTAAATATAGTAATAATAAGCAAAGCTGTTCCACCTGATAGGCTCTTCTACTGTTCTGGAATATACTCTAGAACAAAGGAACTGGGCCAGATAGACGAAAACTTTTGCATATATAATTAGAAGCAGAGACTTCTGGGTAATGACCAAAGGAACGTGTCTTTTAATGGGAAACACGTCATGGGATCCAAAAGGGATATTGGGAGAATTCTAAGCCAGAACATTACTCCTGTTCAATCGAATGCACCCCTGGTACCCCCTTAATACTATAGCACTACGTGCTAAGTCTATAAAACCAATAACATGGGAAATCCATATCAAATAAAGTCAATTTCGGTGATTTTGGGTGGATTTTGGTGATTTGGAGGGATTGTCGGGTTGTTTGTGGTAATTAGATTTACTCCGATTCAATCGAACATACCCTTCGAACATACCCCGTCCCATTGTAGAAAAATTGGGTCACATAGCAACCACGTGCCACTATAGAAACCAAGATGGCGGCCTCCAGTATACAAAATGGACGACGGAAACACGTATCACCCTAACAACACGCGCTGCGCATGCGCACTCACACCACGTATCACCATGGGGATGACGTCACAACATGGCCGCCCACGCGGGTTACCATGACAACACAACATGGCGCCACTGGGTCACGTGACATAATGTCACTTCCGAGGTCCTGCACCGAGGTCCTGCCAATGAGTCATGTCCGGGTACATGGCAAACTACTCATGAGTGGTCATTTAGTGACACAGAGTTATAGCTTTTGGCTGCACAATTCTTCTTCTTTATTACGTCAAGCTGACTTAATAAGGTTATCGCCCAAAAACCGTTGGTCAAATGCAGAGAACCATTTGATGCCATTTGATAGAGACCCTTCCAAACATTGGGGTACCTGAACCTAATCTAGGAGTCATAGACAAAAGTTCCGGGCCCTGGGGTTACTAACCCACACACACTCTCAAATCGGCCCTGGACACAGTCGAAACTATACTTATATGAAGACAATGAATATTATGCCACGACGGAGTCAAACTGACCCATCATCACGAAAGAACATTTTCTTTTCTGCTGCTTTCTCGAAATATATCCTGGGAACCCCCATCTCCGATGAGCTCCATTGACAGCATTTTAAGTGAAAGAGGAATAGCTTGTTGGGTCCAAATTGTACTCCTGAAAGATATGAGTGACAACCATAGACAATATACTACGTGGCTGAGAACGAAATCAATCATTTCTGATTTCCAAAAGCACTCTTGCCACAAAAAAGCCACAACCCCCCTCCCCTCCCCACTCCAACACCATTTCAACTTTTCAGATTTGTGGGCAGTTAATATATAAAAATCGGAAATTTATTGCTGCCGACAAATGAGTAAAATGAGCACCAGAAAAAAAATGTGATAACCCTCTTTCCTCCCCAGTACACCTGACAAGCTTTCAAAATACACTGAGAATCTACAGATTATATACAGTACGCGGCGATTGGATTATCTTGCTAAATCGCAGTGGGGTAGATTTTCGACCAGGCAAAAAAAATCGCAATTTTTTTTCCAAAAATCACACGGTTACGGAAGCGTTGAGGCGCCAGTTAAGTATTATTTCTATCTTGCACGTGCAAGTTAGCTATCTTGCACCTGCAAGTTACTATCTTGCACGTGCAAGTTAGCTATCTTGCACCTGCAAGTTACTATCTTGCACGTGCAGGTTAGCTATCTTGTACCTGCAAGTTACTATCTTGCACGTGCAGGTTAGCTATCTTGCACGTGCAGGTTAGCTATCTTGCACGTGCAGGATAGCTATCTTGCACGTGCAAGTTAGCTATCTTGCACGTGCAGGTTAGCTATCTTGCACGTGCAGGTTACTATCTTGCACGTGCAGGTTAGCTATCTTGCACGTGCAAGTTACTATCTTGCACGTGCAGGTTAGCTATCTTGCACGTGCAAGTTAGCTATCTTGCACCTGCAAGTTAGCTATCTTGCACGTGCAGGTTAGCTATCTTGCACGTGCAAGTTAGCGATCTTGCACGTGCAGGTTAGCTATCTTGCACGTGCAGGATAGCTATCTTGCACCTGCAAGTTAGCTATCTTGCACGTGCAGGTTAGCTATCTTGCACCTGCAAGTTACTATCTTGCACATGCAGGTTAGCTATCTTGCACCTGCAAGTCTATACTATATTTTAGAATGTCTGTCTGTCTCTCTGTCTGTCTGTCTCTCTGCCTGTCTGCCTGTTCGCTATAGAAACGAATATGGGGCTATCCAGAGTGTCCAAAATGGGTCTACTAGGGGTACTTTTTATGGAGGAGGTCCTCGTCAGGTTTAAAAAAGTGTACGGGGTGGGGGTGGGGTGGGGGCAAGGAAGGGCACCGAAAGTTAGGACCAAATGTTTTTTCACCGATATAGGTCTTCAAAGGGGTCTACTTGTGGTAACTTTTTATCAGGAATCTAATGGTGGTGTTTAAAAAGTGCCGGGGTGGGGAGGGGCAAAATTGATGGATTTCACCGATATAGTCCTCAAAGGGGTCTGCTAGGGGTAACTTTTTACCAGGAATCTAATGGTGGGTGTGTAAAAAAGGGGACGGGATCGAAGGCCCCGCCCTCCGCCCGTAGTATGCCGCCCGTAGGGCGGGCTGAGTCGAAAAATACGCGGCCCCTATTTTTTGTTTTTTGGGGGTCATATGACCCCTACATTTTCCCGTGCAACGCGGGGTAACCCTGCTAGTTAGTTATATTTGAGGAACATCATTTTAGTCATATTTGAAGTTGAGTTCATCAAAATTAGTATATAAGGGTCCAACATAGCCCCAATTTGCCGGACCTAGGTTCGAATTTGCCGGACCCCCTTCCGGACTACGGAAATTCCTATCGCGGAGGCAACCACTATAGGCTCATTGGACATGTCTAGTCGCCTGGCTATGTACGTTTCACATCGCTCGCATCGCAGGCTAGGTGTGGATGTTTTATGTTTGGGTGTGAATGGGAAACGTCAGGTATAAAGAGTAAAAATGGTTAGAGTTGCAATGACGTCCGTGACGCCATGGTGAGCTCGCGACGTCATGGCGACGTTGACCGCTGTCGATGTCCACAGAAATGGGTTACTGGCACCTGCAAGTTGCTATCTTCCACCTGCAAGTTCCTATCTTGCAAGTGCAAGCTACTATCTTGCACCTGCAAGTTACTATCTTGCACGTGCAGGTTAGTTATCCTGCACTTGCAAGTTAGTTATCTTGGGACAGCCACCCTATCTCAGAAGCCCCGGCTCCCCATACTTGCCCCAGTGGCTTACATTCCCATATTTGACAGCCACCTTATCTCAGAAGACCCGGCTCCCCATACTTGTCCAAAGGCTTACATTCCCCATTTGACGCGGTGACCTTACCTCTGCCGCTTGACCAAGAGCGACACAGTCGCCCTTTCCCTTCTTCCAGAAACCCTTCACGCCACGATTCCCTAACCCTGCCTTCTCGACCGAATACCCTAATCACATCAGAGACCCATCGACCTTATTCCACGACCCAGACCTCCACGACCTGTGCCAGTGAACCAGGAACCCTTCACCGAGCGTTCCGATTAAGAGCGGCACAGCCACTCTTCCCCTTCTTCCAGTACCCCTACCTCAACAAGCTCGAACAGTCGCCTGACAGGTCAGTCATTGCTGGCGATCACTATAATCCAGATGTAGAAGAATTGTTCGAAGAGTCGCTGGGACTAACTCTTTCATTACTAATTTTCTCCTCGAAGGCTCATTTCAGTGAGTCGTTTGAAAAGCTGCTTCTGGAGCAGCTCCCCAGTCACACATTTGTATGAGTCGTTCGAGGTGTCAATTTTCGAGGGGCTGCTCTAGTGGCTCCTTGTTTCGAGCTGACAGAGTAGGACAGAATCAATCAGGGAGAAGAAGGGTCGAAAGCCTGAAAAGGGACATCCATTTTCCTGTTAAGGGGTATTGAGACACGGCCTAGCATGGTCTACCCAACGGCACGGCCACCTATGGGGAAACATCGGCTATTCAAAGACCCTACGGACGTCCAGTCACTCACCTCTGTGGACATCGACTGCGGTCAAAGTCGTCATGACGTCGCGAGCTCACCGTGACGTCACCGACGTCATTGCAACTCTAACCGTTGTTCACTCTTTATGCCTGACTTCTCCCATTCACACCCCCAGCATAAAGCATCCACACCTAACCTGCGATGCAATCGATGCGAAACGTACATATCCAGGCGGCTAGACATGGCCAATGAGCCTATAGTGGTTGTCTCAGCGATAGGAATTTCCGTAGTCCGGGAAGGGGTCCGTCAAATCCGAACCTAGGTCCGGCCGGCAAATTGGGGCTAGGTTGGACTCTTATATGCTACTTTTGATGAACTCGACTTCAAATGTGCCTATATATATAACTAACTTGCAGGTGCAAGATAGGTAACCTGCACCTGCAAGATAATAACTTACATGTGCAAGATAGCTAACCTGCACGTGCAAGATAGCTAACTTGCAGGTGCAAGATAGCTATCCTGCACGTGCAAGATAACTAACCTGCACGTGCAAGATATTAACTTGCACGTGCAAGATAGCTAACCTGCACGTGCAAGATAGTAACTTGCACGTGCAGGTTAGCTATCTTGCATAGTAACTTGCAGGTGCAAGATAGCTAACTAGCACGTGCAAGATAGAAATAATACTCAACTGGCGCCTCAACGCTTCCGTACACGGTACACTTGCGGACTATTAACTATAGACCACCAAGTGCAGCCCGGTGGTCCATGAAATAAGAAAGTTGCTTGTGCTTCTTGTGTATATTCCCATAAACACGTAAATAACAAACGGTGAAAAATCTACCCTACCGCGACTTAGTGGTATTCCACCCTTCCTGAGTCCCTCCACATATTGTATACGTATAGGATAGATTTGTTTGTAAAAAAATTCTTATTATCGTCCCTCAGCTATCATTCCAGAGTCCAGACTCTTCAAACTGGATAAACGAACCGAATGTTAGATCCCACCATTCAGAAGCTTAGTGTTGAAAAGGGTTTATACAAGAAATTCACTTGCAGGAAATCTGTCTCCTATCTGTCGCCTCTGCCAACTATCGCAGGGCCATACTTTTTTTATTTTATAAATATTTTAACCATAATTTTAACCGTACTAATGTTGTTGTATTTGAAAGTAAAAAGGAAACTGGTGCCAATGGCCGTTGACATCCCTTTTTGTGTGGTTTTATCGACCATTGTTCGGAGCAAAATAATTCAGATCTGCCATATAGACAACTTCTTATTCTTTGCTGCTGTGATGGGTAGAGATCAAATCTTGATTGAGAGTGGCGCGTCTGGTGAAGAAATCACTAGTTAGTTTATTCTCAAATTAACGGAAAAACTTATTAGAATAGCGGTTAGGACAGGACACTCGAATTAACCGTTATTGTAATGAATTTATTACAATAGCGGTTGGTGGAAATATGTACGTCAGTCCCTCTAATAAATTTAGTACAATAGCGGTGGTTGAAAATATTTGCATCAACCGCTATTGTAATAAATTTATAATAATAGTGGTTGATGAAAAAGTTTGCACCAACCGTTGTGGTAACGATTTTATTACAATATCGCTTGATGAAAAAGTTTGTTTCAACCGCTATTGTACTAATAATTTTATATTACCAGGGACGAAGCTAGGCGGGATTTTGATGGGGGGGGGGGGGGAGGTTATTTATTGATCTATAAAAATTCCAACCAGGAATGGTACTTAAAGGGATCCCCCTCCCATGCCCCCTCCCTTGGGTGGGGAATTTTTCAAAACGTTGATTCCGAGTGACTGTACGGGGAGTTTTTAGGGCATTCGGAGAATACTTTCAAGACGTTTAACCCTTTACCCAACGCAAACGATATCAAAATTTATTATTTTAAATATCATTTTTTGAATTTTTTCCAAATATTTCAACAAAACCATATCATGTGACCCCTCGTTGGAACGAGCTCGTCGAGCTCGTTCCAACGAGGGGTCACATGATATGGTTTTGTTGAATTTTTTGAAAAATAATATTTTTTCAACTGCTGAATTTGCATATCACGTGGGTGGATGCGGCCGATTCGTTGGGTAAAGGGTTAATTTGAGATTTTAAGACAGCACAAAATGATAATTTCTTGTGGTACTGTAGTCTGTAAGGTGTACGGGTAGATTCGACCTCTGGAAGATTCAGTGAAAATGAGGTTCAAAGGAGAGGGTTCATGTGCTTATCGGAAAGATTGGGAAGAATGGGACACGGGGTGTCATCAAGCACTTCGACTGATGCAGAGTGTTGGGAGGAGAGGAGAAGCGTGGAAATGGGTAGGCAGTTGGGAACACAGGGGAAACCGAGGCCTCCTCGTGCACCAGAGAACCGCGACGAATTAGCGATCGGTATTATTATTATTATTAATTATTCTTATTCTTCTTCTTCTTATTATTATTACTATTATTATTATTTAGCGAAAGCCATAAATCACTAGTAGGTAATAAAGGCCGTTTCTGGACCACTTGGTACATGTACTGTACGGTACATGGTAGATGGTGCGTTTACCATCGTAGGATTCAGTGTTGAATCGCACGCTTGTTCGCAAAAAATGTCGTTTTTTCATGGTGTCCCAGAATCGGCTGTTATTTTGAGATTCCTAGAACACACTTTTAACGTTCAAATACCCGTTGGCGAACGTGTCGAATGTAAAAAAGTGAAAAATGTACGAAATTGTACATTTTGTTTTACATAAAAAATTGTTGTTTACGTTCCCATCGTGGATTAGACCTTCAATCTATCGTTGGTGAACGCGAGCAAAAAACGCTTTGCCGGTTCTAGACCAGCATCAAAAAGGTGGTTTGCCGATTCTGAACCAGTGGCTCAGAATCGGCTATTGTTTTTGAGGCTGAGAAGGTGTTCACGTGACCTGCTAATTAACCAATCAGATTGCTTGATTCTCATAAACTTAATCATACAAAGTTATCTCCCCTCGTCGTGGGGGTGGGGGTCACACCCGTCATAAAATCGAAAGTTTCGAGAAGGTGGTCACGTGACCTATCAAATTGAAGGTCGAGGAAATAAAAAAGTGATTGATATATATAGGAGAGAAAGAAAAATATAAATAAATAGTTATTTAAAAAAATAAATATATCAAATCGAGTAGATAATAAAAAATACGTAAATCATGAGCGCTTCCCAGACTATGAGAGCAAGGTTTCTTTTAAAAATGCTGATGAGAGCCTACGCATTCTGTGTGAACGAACAACTAAGTCGCCTCTTGTTAGAACGATGCGTCGGATGTCGGGATCACCTAGACTTCGATCACGAGAATCATTTGTGTCTGACGATGGAAAGGGAAGATATGGTCGTCAAGTATTTCGAACCAGCGTTCGAACGCGTTCAAATCGATGAAGTGATCGCGTTTTGGAAGAGATTACTCTTCTGTAAGGGTCGAGACAAGCCCACAGTTTCTGGAGGAACTGAAATTGGAGCGTAGAAGTCTGACTTTAGAAGACAAGGGATGCATCATGAAATTATTGTTCAATGAAGCATACGTCTAAGTTTTTCTCGTTGATATAAAATAAGGGAGAATAGAAAATAAAAGAAATAAATACACACATAAATTTTTTTATCTAATATTAGAAAGAAAAAAAAACACAAAAATGAGAACCAGAAATAAATTGTATCCGACGTTAGATGACGACGAGGAAGAGAAGCCGAACGGCATTTTGCCGACGGCACCGTTGCTAGAAGAAAAAGAAAGAGGAGAGAGGTATCGCATCGATCAAATCAATAGAATCCAAGCGTATCTAACTCGATAGAGAGATTCTCTCCGTTCTCTCGAGAAGAAGTATTCGCGTTTCGTGAAATTCGTCAATGCGATCGACACAACACTCACCACGATTTCCATGGGTTTACACGTGTCCGGCATCGGATTGTTGTCGACCGCGGTCGGTATTCCGATCGTGTTAACCATAGAAGGAGTGGCTCTCGCCGCCGGATTGTTTAGCACGCTTGGAATTTTTTTTGAGTAGGAAATTATATCTGAAGGCGAGGAAACACGACAAGATTCGCGTCTTGGCCGACTCCAAGATCGACACGATATCCGAAATGATCTCGATGGCGTTGAAAGATGGTAGGATATCGGACGGAGAATACTTCGCGATATTGGGTGGGAAAACGAAATACAAAGCCATGAAAGAAGCCGTGAGAATCAAGACTCGTCAGATCATCAAGGAAGAGATGAAGGATTCTCTCATGGAAAAGGGGAGGAAAGAGGCCAGGGAGGAATTCAGTAAGATGATAGAACTCAAGAGCAGCGATTGAAAAAAAAAATATATATAATAAGAACAGAATTTTAAAAAAAAAAATATTAAATTTATATATAAAATAAAAACGAAATTAATTTAAAGGACTCTCAAAAAAATGTATTGCGTAAAGTGTATGAGAGTTACCGAGACGAGTAATTCTCGAGAAGTACGAACTAAAAATGACAGACAGATGCTTTGCGGAATTTGCGACGTGTGTGGTTCTATCAAGACTCGATTCGTCAAAAAAAGAACGCGAGCAAAGGTAAAGGCATCGTGAATAAAATGATCAATAATCTACCTTTCGAAATGCATCTGCCTGGTCACAGTTTCACGGGACCTGGAACGAAATTGAATAAGAGACTCAATGCCGATCTGACTCCCAAATCTTGGAGCAAACCTGTGAATAGGATGGACGCGATCACGATCTGTGCTACGCCGGACATCCCGACACCAAGACTCGCAACGATGTCTGCGATAAAAACATGTTGGGGAAATTTAGAGGCATATCGAATCCGACCAGGAGAGAGAAGATAGAACATTCGCTGGTCGGCAATTTGATTGGTGCGAAACGTCGATTCGGATGGGGCGTTCAAAAAAAAAAAGCGCATCTGAAAAGAAGAAGAAACGATTATTGACGAGCGAATTGGCTGAGGAGTTACACAAAACCATCATGCATAAGAGAAGGGTGTTCGTGAAGGGTTTGGATGATATTTGGTCTGCCGACTTGGTCGACATGAGATCGTTTTCGAGGTGGAACGAGGGTGTCAAATATCTATTGACAGTCATTGATGTGTTTTCCAAATACGGTTGGATCAGAGCTTTGAAGAATAAATCGGGACCTTGCGTCGCCGAGGCTCTGAAGAGCATGTTCGACTCGTCTTCTCGAAAACCGAATAAATTGTGGGTGGATAAGGGAAAGGAATTCTACAACAAGCACGTTCATCGATTGGTCGACCTCTACTCGATCGAAAACGAAGAGAAAGCCAGTGTGGTGGAACGTTGGAATCGAATGATGAAGGAAAAGATGCATAGATACTTCACGGCGAATTCGACCAAGAAATACATATACGCTCTGAACGGTCTGGTCAAAGATTACAACAACACATGGCACAGATCGATCAAGATGACTCCCGCGGAAGCTAGCGATCCTCGAAACGAAAAACAGGTCTACGTGAATCTATATCCTGAGAGATCTAAGATCAGGAAGAAGTCTAGAATGCCGAAATTTGCGGTCGGTGATCGAGTGAGAATCTACGCTTATAAGAAGCACTTCGAAAAGGGTTATACTCCTCGATGGACCTCGGAAATCTTTGTGATAATCAAAATATTTCAGACCGATCCGGTGACTTACGAAATCGAAGCTTTGGATGGAGAAGAGATCGTCGGAAAGTTTTACAAACAACAATAACAGAAGAAAAACAAATTTCTTTTATTTACTCTCTTTAACATTTTCTTGTTTACACACATATATATATATAGGAGAGAAAAATAATAATAAAAAAATAATTAAAACTATTTTTAGATAAAAAAAAGCAAGCTAATTAATAAACAAAAAAACAAAAACCCTTTAAAAAATGGCAAATATACTAGATATAGCACAAAGCATAGTGAAAGATGAAAGTATTCAAGAATATGAGGTTCACGAATACGAACCGGTAACCGGAACGAGTTTGAACAATGCGGGAGAGATAAGAATCAACGTCGAAACTCAAGATCTATTTGTCCATCCTAGCGAGAGTTACACATTGGTGCAGGGACGTCTCACCAAGGAAGATGGGAGCGACTACGCCGACGACAACACGATTACTCTAGCCAATAATGGAATCATGCATCTATTCAGTAATATAAAATACATGCTATCTGGACAAGAGATATAATCTGTGTTTCATCCCGGTCAGGCCACCACGATGTTCGGACTCTTGACGTATCCCGATGATTTTTCGAAATCCAGAGGACTTAATCAGTTGTGGATGAAAGACACCGTCAGCCCTGCTAGCGCCGTCGCCACCGCAATATTCGACTACGTCGTCAAGACGTCCAGACCTAAAGGAACGTTTTCGTTCAGGATACCTTTGAAACACATCTTCGGATTCACGGACGATTACAACAAGATCATGTACGGATTCAAACACAATTTGACGTTGATTTGAAAAGGAAACGATGATGCAATACTGAGACTCACTGCGACCGATGTGGGTAAGATAACTCTACAGAAGATATCGTGGTTCGTTCCGCACGTGGAGCCTTCGGTTGTGGAAAAAATGCATCTCTACAAGATCATAGAATCCAAGAGTAAATTACCTGTGGGATTTAGAATGAGACAGTGCGACACGGCTAGCATTCCACCCTCCACAAATCACTTCGATTGGAGATTGACGGTGAAATCCGCTTCCAAGAGACTGCGTTTCATCGTGATTGCATTCCAGACCGATAGGGACGGGTCTCAGGAAAAGAATGCATCGCTGTTCGATCACTGCCATTTGAGAAACATGCAAGTGTTTCTGAACGCCACAAGATATCCAGCAATCGATTACAACACGTCGTTCGACAAGAATGATTTCTGAAGACTGTATGGTGACGCCGCTGATTTTAGAAAGAAGTATCATGCTCTAGATGAATTGATGAGCAACCCTAACATATCTCCCGGCGAATACAAGTCGATGTATCCTATGTTCGTATTCGACGTCAGTAAACAGAGTGAACAACTCAAGAGTAGCGTCTTAGACATTCAGATCAAGATGCAATTCGATAGGAACATGCCGAGAAAAACCGAAGCCTTTGCCCTGGTCCTGTCAGACAGAGAATTACAATTCGAATTGGATGGAAATAAGATGTCGATCATTTCGGTGAGAGACGTGTGTGAAAAAAAAATATATATATAAATAGAAATTAAAAAAAATTATTATAAAAAATGAATGATAAAGAAAGAGAATACTTAAAGAAGAAACAGACGTGTTTTGATTAAAAATATTTCGCAAGATTCATTAGCAATAATTCTAGACACTTTAGTCGAAACAGAACCTTTGATATTGACTGATTATATGAGACATGAAATCGAAAGTAAAATCTTGATAGAAGATAAGACCAGAAAACTTTTAGACATGTTGACGTATAGACGACCGACTGCTTTTTGAGAATTTATAAAAGCTCTTCGAAATGCTAAAATAGATGTGGACGCGTGTTTCAAGATAGGTGATCCAATTTCATGAGATGAAACATTATGAGAAATAACGTATTAAAACAACCCCCCCCCCCCCAAAAAAAAATAAAGTAATGAGATCTAGAGAGATTGAACATCTTTCTAAATCTCATTACTTTTTTTTTGGTTTTTAATAATCACCCATTATTTTTTTTTTATTTAATTATTTCCACGCGTTCACTGTTTGTTCAAAGGATCTAGTTCGATCAGTAGACTCACCACGGAACTGGCGGCTTCGGGATTATTAGTTTTCATAACGAAATTAATCCTGTCTCCAGCATTCACTTTGAGAGGCGTGCCGAACGTGCTAACATTCGCGTGTTGATTCTCAGCCTTTTCGACGCTGTATTTCTTATCGCTCTCTACTCCATTCACCACGAGATTGACGACCTCTCTGTTATTCAAATCCGAGGAAGCCAGGGCCATTCGAATGATTTCACCTCCCAATGGCATGGGATATCCCACCTGATCATGTTTCAATCTGCTACCTCCATTTCCGAAACACCACTCGGTTTTTCCCTCCTCTAACGTGCCGGCCTCCTCGGCCCACATGGTGATCAATTTTCTAGCATATTTGAGTCTTTCCACCACCGAAATCACGGTGCAGGCATCCGTCATGTTCACGGGATCTGGTAGATTCGTGAGCGCGTGTCCGCCCATGTCTAGTTTACATTCCATGATGTCGGCCTTTCTCCAGACCGAGTTGTCGTCCACGTACTTCCTGCTGACCGCGCTGGAATCGAATTCGGGATTGTGATTGAGTCCGAATAAATTCTCACCGTTCATGTTGATACCACCCTCCATGGTTCCGCCAGATTGTTTGTTCAGGTAGAGATTGCCCACATGTGATTCTACGTATTCTTGTGATCATATCACGGCAGAATCTACGTAGCCCTTGTTGAGTCCACATCCGTGTCGTCGACCTTCGACAGATTCAATTTCTTGTTGAATCCCGCATTCAGATCCAATTTCATTTCTCGTTTGTCAGATTTTCTCTGTTCCAGATCTATGTAGTGTTTGGTCGCCACGTCCTTGGGATTCGTGGGAGTGGCCACGTTTGTTATCTTGTTAGAATTGGCGTTCATTTCCGAGTGCATCGTTTTCTGAACGTATCTATTTCTCAGGTGTTCACTGAATCTCACGTGAGAGTCGTCCACGTATTTCTTGGTCGCGGCATTGGTGGGATCTATGGGATTTGCGACGTTCACCAAACATTTAGATTTCAGATCAAGATCATCAGTCATGGCTTTATCCACATAATTATCTAGCATGATTCGTTTGAAATCCGCGTTCCCCCTGTCGACGTATTTTTTAGTCGCAGCATCTGCGAGATCTATCGGCTCGGGAAGATTGTAGAGCTTCTTATCGTTCATGTTCAAAGGTTCCTCTCGAGGTTCGTATCTCCAAATGTAATGTTCGGCCAAGTTGGCAACGTCGTAACCATCATCGACTTCGATCGTCTTCCTCTTCTTTTTGGGTCGACTTTCGTCGGCACTTCTACCAAATTTATCGACTGGCATGTTGTTTTGAGATTTTTTGTTTTTAAAAAATATATTTCAAACGCAGTTTATTAAAAAAATGAATTATTTCACTTATTTTATTTTTTTCGTTTTTATTCGATTAAAATTTTTTTAAATAATTTTTTTTACCTTTATATACAATAAAAAAAATCTCTCTCTAATGTAAATCATTGAGAATGTCTTGAAACCGATCTCCTTCCGACCATCTCTTGAGAACGTAGAGACATAAGTGACTGCAAAACACTTGATCTGGCGATTGCACTCATTCCGTTTTGTAATGAACCATCGATTTGTTGAAATAGTTCTTTATTTCTTTTGGCAGCGAGATTCCGTAGCTGTCAAAATAATAATTCTTCTTCTTCCCGTTCTTGAACCACGCCACTCAGTGAGTGCCTTCACCCGATAAATCGTCTAGATTTAAAATTCCGCATTCTGATTGTCGAGGTCTTCTCTTCTGCAAGGCATCTCTGGAAAACACGCCTAGAAAATCTTTGATTTTCAAATCCTTCGCCACATTTGACAGATCGATGTTGGATAGGGGTTCGTTAGGTAAGATGACACCTTCTATGGATATCTCTATTTTCTTATTCATAAATGCGTATATTTTTTTTTTTAAATTTATTTATTTTATTATATTTCACTAAAATGACGTTATTTTTTTTTTTCTTTTTAAACTAACTCTCTTGATGTCTCTATCGATTTCCATAATCTTGAATCCATCTAATTCCTCTTGATTTTCTGGAATCCTATCATCCTCAATCATATCTGAAATCCTTTCGTCTAAAGTCCAATGTCCGAGTGCCAAAGTGTTTATTTTATCGTCTAACACGAATCTCTTATCGTCGTCAGCCGTCAGCGAAATCTTGTTGACTATTTTGGTATACAAGTTGTGATTTTTGCTTCAAATCGATTTCATAGTCTTATACACCGGACCACTTCCTAACAGACAATCTTTATACTCTTGGAAAGAGATGTTTTTCTTCACCACGCTCGCTTTAACCCCTTTGCACTTCTTGATCTCTTCATCTTCTAGACGATAAGCATACAGTTTGGGTCTCAAGTCCACGAATTCAATGATTTATTTACCGCCGCTCTCGTCCTTAAATTTACCTAACACCTGCTTGTTGTTGTTCGATTGAATGTTGGACGGGTGATCGATGGGATAATTGCTCATGTCGAACCACGAGGCCACCTCTGGAGATATATCTCGGTAGACATCTTTCGTATCTATCTCATAAACTAAACTGTCCGTGTCAGTGAACAGTAGTTTGGCTTTATCACTAAATTTTCGTTTGACGTAATCGTAGTGAAACTCGTACATCAATCGCTTGCTGATATCTAAGATGATCGGTCCGAGATAATACGGTTTGTCGAACTTCAGGTGCGTCTTTTGCATGTGAACGGCCACTAGATTTTCATCGAATATGGTTTGGTGTTTGTAATTGGGTTTCGCCACTATTTTTTTAGCTCTTTTCTCAGATGTAACAAGTCGAACGTTGGTTCTCTTCCTGATGTTTTCCATTGATTTACTGTACATGCAGTTGTTCATGGGTTTGAAGAAATCTTTTTCGAAATCGTTCTCGCCTCAAATTCTGAGATTCGTTTTGAGATCGATGTATTTTTTCATCCAAGGCTCTTCGTCGAATCGAATGATGCGATGTATGTTGACTAATTTCATCCTGTAATCGACGTATTGTTTCAAATTCTGACTGTAGATGATGTAGTTACGTTTGTTAGATAAATTGGGAATGAGTTTTTCTTCGTCTCCTTCGTTTGGTTCCATTCGTTCGGGAGCCAGCGGATAATCGTTGTGTAGATCATGTAATTCTTCCGGATAGTTCAAATCAACTTCTAAAATACAAGGATAGTCTCTCCATTTTTGCATCTCTTCCTGTTCCGTTACCCATTCAAAATTTCCAATTGGTAAAGGATGACTCATAGCCCAACCGTACAGATTATTAGCGTCCCAATACTGTATGTATTTATTCGACCATTTCGAATCGAAACCTTCTTTCATGTAGTGATTGTTAGCTTCAGAATATCTGTGGGAGATCATCGAGACACCACCTCTCGCAGCCTTTCGAACATGAGCAACATGTTCACGTCGGATAATAATTCCAATTGGACTTCAGTGGTCTTCAACAGAGTGTCCCACGCCAGACCGGGTGCGGTGAAATACCAAGCCGGATCCAGATCATAATTTCGACGACAGACGTCTCGAAAATTTTCGAACACGTCTGCCAAGAGTAGAACGTCAGTCTTTAGATAGAGATCGTGATAATCTCTCATGGTTTTCATAACGAATGATTTCCACACGTTTTTAGTGTGGTCGTAATCCTCGTCGGAAATGTTGGATTCGTATAATTTCAAATAAAAATCTTCTTTCGAAGTGCGGTGTCGGCAAATCTCTTTAGATCGTTCATGTAATTGTAAGGATAGACTCCTTTCCTCAACATGACGTCTACTCATTCTCCAAAATGTCCGCTCGTGGTTTTAAATTTTTCCTTGCTCATGTTATCGACTAATTTTTCCAGAGCGGTCGACATGAATTTAAAACTGTCGATGAAACGTATGCTTCTACGAATGGATTTCGTTTTTTCTTCCAACGTCTCTCCATCGATTACTCTTTTCCTCTCCATGAGCTTCCATTTTATGAAACAAATGTATCTTTCTTCGCTGTTCGCGATGCAATTCAATTCTTCATGGGAGGTGCCGAGATTTTTCATGAACAGATGACTGTTGTAACCCGAGAGATTGTGAAATATCACCAGATAGAAAACAGCGTCTCAATATTTTAAATTACACTTGCAATGAGCCGGACCGCGATACAGACCCGTGTAATGATCGTGGTCTCTAACCTTCTTATTTTCCTCCGAATTCTCATCGAACGATTGTCTGCATATGTGACATTTGGTGGCTCTGTTATTTTCGTCCTGCTGCTCTCGTGTGATGATCATTTTCGCCGGAGTTTTGAATTTGTCATATAACATTTGAATTTTCGATTCTAACCCTTCCATGAACCTTTGAGCCACGTGGTCGTCTTCGCACTGTTTCGTGTAGATGAAGGGACCCATGTCATGTTGCGAGTCGAAAGCACATTTCACATAAATGCAATAACCCGAAGGCGTGTGTTTTTGATATCTTTCGACGTAACTTTGAAGAGCGTTAGGTTGGCAAGAACTCATTTTCATGGTGAAACATTCGAAATCGGCTTACATGACGAATGATACTTTTAACCTTCTATTGTGATTTTCAAACTTCACGATGGTGTTAGGTTTGGGCATTTCGATGGCGACACCTTGATTTTCGTTGCAATATTCCTGATGTTTCGCTAACGATTTTTTGCTCTGAAACATGTTCATGCAGTTGCAACATAAACATATCTTATGTTCATGTTTATTATTTTGTCTCGGCAGTAATCGGCTCGGATTTTTAACCCAACAATAATGACGATTGTCACCATTCGAAATGAATAATAAAATAATCGTCTTTTCTCTTTCGAGATACGAAGTCTGTCTGAGAGGATAGATCATTCGTTTTTCATCGTTGTATCCCAAGACGTTCACCGCTATGGTGGGATTTTGAGCCTCGAAATGTTCAATGTGTTTTAACTGCGTTGGAAAAGTCACTCCAGTCCAATTGAGATTTTTAGAAGTCTCCTCGTAATGAGAAACTCTATCGGAGTGCATTTTGACAGGGTATAAAGTGCAGGTGACTGCCCATTTAAAACACTGATCATCTTTATTTCTCACATTGACTACGGAATGTTTTTTAGCTAAGAAATATGGTAATTCCACGTAGGAAGATCCTTTCAATGAATCATTTTTAGTTATATGAATTTCGAGTTTCAACACCTCATCGAATGTCCAATTACTACCTTCATGTTGATAATTCGCGAGAGACGTCAACATCTGGTCTTTCATCTTTCCAAAAACATCCGATAAATCTGAACCTCGAAATTCGGGTTCGACGTTAGATCTGAAATATGCATTTTTCACGATGCTCTCGCCGGACTTCACATCGATTTTATTCATCACGCAATGGAGTATCATCTTAATTTTTTGTCCCACGTTCATGTGTTCACGAAACAAATCCAATACTTTTTTCTTCACCCATTCCATGAACAATTTCGGATCGATTTTCTTGAACGAGGGAACCACGTCAAAAGTTTTAAAAATGCCTTTGATCACACTCTCCCGTTCTACAGGCTTCAATTGGAATAGTTCCGTGAGGAGTCATGCTACATATTCTTCTCCTTTCCCTTCGTTGATTGCTCGTCGAATTTCGCTCGGTATATCTTGTTTGTCTAGAATCTGAAGTACATCACTCGTTTTCGTTTTCGTTTTTCTTTTCTTTTCTTTTGAAACTTGAAGTTCTTCAATGGCTTTTCGTTTAGTCGTCTTCTCCTGTTTCACAATCGATGCATATTTTGAATGTTTAAGTTTATCCACTTCCGATCTTTTGATTTTTTTCTTTCCATCGTTTCGCAAACAATATTCCCGCATGACTTCAAGTTTTTTTGATTTAGTTCTATGATTTCTGAAATGTGGAATTTTTAATAGTTTACAAATCTCGTTTAACTGAGGTACGGTTTTATCATTTAAATTTTCCATTTTTTTTTATTTGTTTGCTTCTTTTGCAAGAATATTTTTTTTGCGAATTTTGTTTTTAAATAATTTGTTAAAAAAAGTTTATTTTTTTTTACTCTTTATATATATAAAAAAGATTTTTTTTTTAATTTTAATTTTTCTTTAATGTAAAAAATTTTTTTTTGATGAAATTAATCAATTTTTTTTATGTTCCTTAACGTGCAATTTTTTATGTTCCTTATGTTTTAATTCATGCAATTTTTTATGTTCCTTATGTTTTAATTCCTTCAAAAAAAAAAAAAAAATTTTTTTCTTTTGAAGGAATTAAAAAAAAAATGTTTTTTTTAATTAAATTAAACAATTTTTTATGTTCCTTAACGTGAAAAAAAAAATTGAATTAATACGAGAAAAAAAAAGGACGTTAAATTTAAACTTTTTATTTATATAAAGAGAAAAAAAAAACTTTTACAAAAAAAAATTTTACATTAAAGAAAATTAAAAAATTTTTTTTTTTATATATATATATATAAAGAGTAAAAAAAAAAAAAATACTTTTTTTAACAAATTATTAAATACAAAAATTCAAAATATACATTATTTGCAATAATTCATAAAACCAAAAAAAACCAAATAATCGATCATGACAACAACACCTAAAAGATGCGAATTGAAATTGAAACAAGTCAAAACATGTAAGAAACTCGGTTGTAAAATCTATAGATTACAACGACATGATTCCATCGAATTGAACGAGGTGAAGGGCTTAGAGCACAAATACGACAAATATAGCATGCCTTTGAAATTGGATGAAGCCATGCTCGATTTGTTTTATGAGTACGAAAGTGATCTGCAGAATATCATCGTCGCCAAAGACAGAGAATTCGACAAGAGCGATTTGTCGTTGCCCTATGGAAGTTACATATATCCAAAAATCTCTCTCAAGTCGGGTGGTGAGAGCGCGTTGACCGAAGTAAAAAAACTTAAAAAAGTAAAGATAAACATTCAACACATTTGCGAAAAAGGAGAAAACACGAGTGCCAACATGCTAATAACGGACTTGGAAATATAAACAATAGAGAGATTGATTTTTAGCGAAGAAGAAGGAAAAAAAAAAGTAATGAGATCATCTTTAGATCTCATTACTTTTTTTTTTTGTTTTTTTTGTTTTCCTTCTTCACTATTGCCCATATATTATAATAACATTTCCTTTTTTCTCAAATTTCAGCGTTGATTCTTCTTTTTTTTTTCTTTTTTTTTGTGATATGCTACGTTTTTATAAGAACACATTTGTTTATCCAAATCATAATTATGAACGAATGTTGTGCATCTCTCGGTAACACTCGCATCATTACCATTCTCTTCAGAAGGTAGTGGTAACGGTGGAAAACGTCTCATTCTTTTAAATTTCAACCGCATATCCCGATCTTTATTTAACTCTTTTATCAGTTCTTTCCTAAGATATCCATCATTAGCGTCTAAACATTTTTTGCACATCTTTTTCGCACTCTATCTCGCGATATTCATCATTATCGTCTAATTGTTTTTCCACCTTTTTATCCATTTCATATATTATTTTATACTTTCTATGATTTATATTTTATATTTATATAATTATATAATTTTTTTTACATTATAATAACATATTCAAAATCGGTATATTCTTAAATGGTGAATTCTCACCAAACAACAAACCCTTGCCGAGTCGCTCAAAGTTCTGTCCACTCTTCAGATAGAGACCATTTCCACTCAAAGAGTTGTCACCTCTAACGGGTTCTAGATACAGTCCTTTACCGCTGTCGTCTACATGGACTCGACACACGGCTCCTCCCTTCTTCAAAAACAGTCTGCTGCCACCCATTAATTTCTCAACTGCCAAACTCGCGAGACCCGTGAGAGCTCCCATGCCGAGAGTTTTTCCGAGAAAGGGTAATGCCTTTGCAGTGGAGGGTAATGCTTTTTCGGTGATTCCTGCCAATAGCGGTAGGAAACTGCCTTTCATTCTCAAATTGTATCTCAATTGAGCGGGACTCAATCTCACCATCAACCCTCTTCCATCACGAATCGCTTTCTCCATCCTTTTGATTTGACTTCTGGTCCAGGCGATCGAATCCTGACCGCCACACGTCAGATCTTCGTGAGTGAATTTGAATCTGACCGCCTCGCCTCGAGTTGTTAACGCTCTCTTAAGTTTCTTCCTCTGTCCTGCGGATATGTTCATGTTTTTAACCACGTATTGTGTCATAATTCTTTTTTTTTTATATTTTCTTCAATTGTTTTTTTTTTTGTTTTAATGATAATTATATATATTAAATAATTTTTGTAAAATTAATATTGTGTTTATTTTATTTTTGTTATTTATATATATACACAATATTTTTTTTTTTTGCTTTTATATTTCTCTTATGTGAAATCGTATCATCACCCTCTCTCCGCGAAGATCTAACAGTTCACCATTTTGATCCGTCAACGTGGTTTTGAGACTATACAACATGTCTAAAATCACTGGTAGATAAACTAAATTTCGAGGTCGTTCCATGATCTTATAACCCGGCAACACATTTGGAAAGAAGGAATAGATTGTCGGTTGAGCGCTACCATTCACGTTGCTTCCAGCAATTACATCCACGTTCACCAGAATGCTATTGACTGCGAGAATGTCGACCATATTTTCAGATGCCGCGTGGCCTCGATACATCTTTCGATCGAATCCCAGCATCTTGCCTATAGAATCGTCCATATTGAAATCCACTCGAAAATTATCTTCCAAATCCAACATCGTCTGTAAGGTATTAGGATTGGGAGCGAGTCTGATCTTGTTGCTTCCCTTTCCATCCGTCTTCATTTGCGTCTGAATGTAATTGTTCAAATCGTCTATGACGTAACTTCCTTTTGGAATTCGAATCTCCAACCAATCCACTCCGTCGGAATACTTAAATGAGTTATTCTTTTCGGTGACGTTGGGAAAGGAATAATAAGTCTCCAGATTCACCAACGCCATCTCGTATCTTTTCTCTCTATTCAATTCGATGGAAGGTTCGAATTTCATCACAAATCAAGTCGAATCGCCACTCACCATGATTTGAATGGATTGTTTTGCAGCCGTATTTTCTTCTATCCATTCTAACAATTCTCCTTGTTCAAACATTATATTTAATTTTATTTTTATTTTTTCAAAAACTAATTATTTGAAGATTTATTATTTTCTAAATTTTTTATTTTCACGCTCTATCTTATTATCATCAGAAACATAAAACTTGTTGAATCCGCACCAATATTTTCCGCGATTAAATTCGCTAGTCAAATCGATCACGACGAAATTGTAAAGTCCTCCATCCCAAACCCTCTTACAGAATCTCCTGAATTCCGCCTCGCTCATGTCGTTTGCGACGTGATCACTGTAGATGTGATTGAGATTCTTGAGATCTTGGTGAAAGAGACATAGAAAATTAGCGTTCTCCCTTATCGTCTGTATAGGCAATCGAAAATAATTCTGCGACAGGTAGAAACAGTCCACGTTGCTGTGACGACCCCTAACGTAATACGATTCGCATCGGTTCTGTCTCTCCAAAAGCAGATTGTCGAAAATCATGAGATTCTTATCTTCCGATTTCAATTCTCGAGGATCCGGAATGTCGCTAGCGTTCTCATAAAATTGACACTCGACGTTCGAAGATGCATTTCTCTTCATCAATTCCATCGCCACACCATCCAAAATGGTCGAAAGAGAATATTTTTTTTCGTTTTTTAAATTATTAATATTTCCTTTGAGTATGCTAATGTGAGTTATTTATTATTTTCAAAATTAAATGCATAATTATTTTTTATGTTTTAAGTAAATAAAAATCTTCTCTCTTTAATATAATAACTAAAAACCAGTTGAGGAAAAAAACATTTTACATGATAAACCTCTATAAATGCGTTTTGCCTCTGAACGAGTTAAAATCGCATCACAGATTATTCGCTCAATGGCGAACTGGAGAACTTTGAAAAGTTTGAAAGTTTTAGAACATAAGAAACCGGTTTCTGATTTAATGCGTTTGAGAATAATTACATCTGATAATCAAAATCACAAATAAACACATCAGTAATGTAACGCTTTCAAAAACGCGTTTAAATCATATCAATTAATGTTTTGAACTGTTTCCGCTTTCATCCATAGAATAGTTTTTCGGTTAAACTATTTAACTGACAATTGACACTCATTTGAATAAAAAACCTGTAATACATTTCGAGCGTGACAAATGGCGTTCTCAGTATGTTTATACAGTAGAGAATTTCCAAATAACTTAGTTTTTTTTCTGTTGAGTTTGGAAAATCCCACTATGGGTATTCCCCCCACTTATGTCAGAAATGGGAGTGCCCAATAGTAGTCTGTTAAGTTTGGAAAAAATCCACTATGGGTATTCCCCCCACTTAGCCTCAAAAACTATAGCCGATTCTGGGCCACTTGTCCAGAATCGGCAAACCACCTTCTTGATGCTGGCCTAGAACCGGCAAAGCGTTTTTTGCTCACGTTCGCCAACGATAGATTGAAGGTCTAATCCACGATGGGAACGTAAAACAAAATGTACAATTTCGTACATTTTTCACTTTTTTACATTCGACACGTTCGCCAACGGGTATTTGAACGTTAAAAGTGCGTTCTAGGAGTCTCAAAATAACAGCCGATTCTGGGACACCATGAAAAAACGACATTTTTTGCGTATCTTTTCTCTCTATTCAATTCGATGGAAGGTTCGAATTTCATCGCAAAACAAGTCGAATCGCCACTCACCACGATTTGAATGGATTGTTTTGCAGCCGTATTCTCGGCTATCCGTTCTAACAATTCTCCTTGTTCGAACATTATATTTAATTTTATTTTTATTTTTTCAAAAACTAATTATTTGAAGATTTATTATTTTCTAAATTTTTTATTTTCACGCTCTATCTTATTATCATCAGAAACATAAAACTTGTCGAATCCGCACCGATATTTTCCGCGATTAAATTCGCTAGTCAAATCGATCACGATGAAATTGTAAAGTCCTCCATCCCAAACCCTCTTACAGAATCTCCTGAATTCCGCCTCGCTCATGTCGTTTGCGACGTGATCGCTGTAGATGTGATTGAGATTCTTGAGATCTTGGTGAAAGAGACATAGAAAATTAGCGTTCTCCCTTATCGTCTGTATAGGCAATCGAAAATAATTCTGCGACAGGTAGAAACAGTCCACGTTGCTGTGACGACCCCTAACGTAATACGATTCGCATCGGTTCTGTCTCTCCAAAAGCAGATTGTCGAAAATCATGAGATTCTTATCTTCCGATTTCAATTCTCGAGGATCCGGAATGTCGCTAGCGTTCTCATAAAATCGACACTCGACGTTCGAAGATGCATTTCTCTTCATCAATTCCATCGCCACACCATCCAAAATGGTCGAAAGAGAAGCTTCACTTTTGTCAAATTCCTCCCTACTGTCAAAGATTCTGGCTATGACGTCCTTGGGCAATCTACGATCCATGCACTCGCGAAGCAATCTGTATTCGGGTTGAAACAAGCTCTTGCCAAACACAAACAATCTGTCGTAATCCAACCAGTCGGGTCGGGACAACAGATTCATCAACAGATTGGTGTTTCCACAATTCGATTTTCCCACTATCAAGCCTCTTTTGCTTTTGGGAAAGAACTCATTATTTGACCTCTTGTTCGTGGCGTCGTTCCAAGACATATCTTTAATGTTCATCTTTGTTTTATTTTTTTTTTTTGTTTGTTATTTTAGATTTTTTTTTTCAAACACAATTTTTATGTTTTTCAAACTCAGTTTTTTTAATATTATTATTTATTTATATTACACCGTCGCGAGTTCTCTTCAATCCAGATCCACTCGGCATTTTGGCTAAATCTTGTATGGGTACCACAGCATCCTTAAAATCTTTCCAACTTTTTGGCGTTCGCTCTAACATAGCTTGCTTCGCCGGTGGACTGATCAACTTATCGATCAATGCGTCGGCTGCCCTCTTGCCAGCCACAGAAGCTATCCTACCACTGGCTTCGGAAGTGACTTTCTTACCAGCATCCAAAGCCGTCTTCTTACCAACCTAAAATGCGGTTGATGCGAGTTTTCTACCCGCATCACTCGTGAACACTCACATTAAAGAATCGACGATGCCAGAACCGCCTTGAACGTAAGTTCTAACGTATCCCCTGTTCTTTATCACCAACATATTTTATTTTATAATATATATTTTTTGTTTTTCACTGGTAAATCGTTTGTTGTTTAAATACTTTTTATTATTCTAGTGTAAAATTTACTGTTTTTATTTTATATATTTTTGTTTGTTTGTTTGTTTCTCTCTACTTATTATATACATCAATCCTTCAATTCGTTCATCAGCCTTTTATAATGTTTTTTATTCAAAACCTTCCATTACGTGTACAGTACCCATATGAGACTGGTCAATAAATACCCCAGTTATTGATGCTAAATTTAGATTAGTGCTGTCTATTTATAGGGTAACCTCCCAAAACTTCTACAGCCAAAACTTCTACAGTCTAAAACAACACATTTCAGGGTCCAAGGCATGATTAATATTGTGCATGTTACCTTAACTTGTGAATGGGATTGTCCAATTAAATAAAAACACAGTATGTGAAAAATGGGTTGTTTAGTATTAATTTTATGATAAGGCGCATATAAATTAAAAGTTGTTTTGATTTTTGATACAAAATAAAATACAAGTAGTTCATAATAAATAGAAGTAGTTTTGATTTTTGACATATGTCATGATTAGGTGCATATAATTAAATACAGGTAGTTCATAATAAATAGAAGTGGTTTTGATTTTTGACACAAAATTAAATTCAGGATATGAGTAGTTTTGATTTTTGACATAAAATTAAATGCATTTAGTTCCTAATAAATATAACAATGGAATTATAACAAAAGATATAACAGTTGATTTAGTACAAAAAAAATTAGTTTGTTTTTAGGTTTAGGTAAAGGGTCAACCTCAACCTAATCTCAGAAGATGGCCTACAGCATCTAAAAATTCTAAGTTTGTCTTTTGTCCTCTATTTAACTGCTCCTTCATACGACCTAAACGATTTTCCGTTTCTGTGTAGACACGTTTTCTGCTTGGTGGGACTGCACCAAAATCTAATTGTCCAATTTTTGCTCTGTCTGCATTTTCTACTTTTTTATGACTTCAATAAAACGGTAAATGTTGGGATGACAGTGAGGTAATGTCCTGTTCAGTCGGTTATGAAACCCTTCTAGATTGTTGTTAGTTCGTGGTCCATTAGTGAGGTTATGATTCCACATGTAGATTGGGTACCTTGCATCATCGTCAACCTAGGTAGTCACTATGTAGTCATTGAAGTCTGTAGCTCTTGAGACCTCTGATGTAGAGCTCATGACATCAACCCAAGTGTCTTGTATAGTATTTTCGGGAAGGAGTGCTAGACCAGCAGCCCTACGGACCCATTTTTGTACCTCAATTGTATTGGACAGCTAGCCCAAGCTGTTGTGTCTTCCTCCAAATGGCTTGACAATAGTGGAAAAAACACCCTTTTATTTCGGCACTGGGGAATTCTCTCAACTGCACGTATCGATGCAAGTTCAAAGTCAGTTTGTACACGGCTTGGGGTTAAAGATTTAGTCTTTGTTGTATTTCCATCTTGAGCCGGCTGAAAAGTCTTTTATATGTTGTTGCCTGTCGATCTGGCAGCAGAGCAAATACAAGTGGATATGTGGTTGAACCAGTACGTGCATGTATAATGTAAACTTGATTCCAAAGATCAGGAGAAGATGTGAACGTTCCATCCATATATATGGTTTCAGCTGACTGAAGTGACTCAAGCTGTTCAGTGGTGGAAAAAAACAGCATTTTGTCATCCTCACCATCTTTGAAAAGAAGAAACTTCATTCGGGTTTTGTCTTGCTACCTCCTCGTTGTACATAGCGTGCATCTGTGTAGTTTCGTCTCTGGCTCTCTTTCTCACAGAACTCACGAATCTGACTCGGTTGCTGTCTTCTGGGCCATGTGAATGTTCAGTTACATTTTTAAAAATATCCCCCACAGTTGTGCAACGTCCTTTACATGTAGACAATGCACACTTCCAATGGATGCATGTCTTTCTACCAACATTCTTGTTATACAAATATCCATCTAGGAGTACTTGGGAAGTTCCTTTCTGTAACATAACAAACTCTACTTTTCTCAAACCCGCCATTCTGATATTTTTGATGACATGAAGATGACATGAAATGAAGAGATACATCATTATATACCATTTTTTAAATCCATCACAATTATATTCACTGACTAAAATTCACTTTATTTAATATTATTTTGTAATTTGTTGTTACTAAATACACATACAACTCATCAAATTTTATTATTAAGATGAGCAGTTATTTTAGGTGATCTCCTAATCACTGTTTGGTTTGTTCCATTGCAAAAAGAGGTGTGAACAATTAACTGATCAATCATAGTGTAGAAGTTCTGGGTTGTAGAAGTTTTGGCTGTAGAAGTTTTGGGAGATAACCATTTATAGAGGAACTATTTATGAGTGGGCGTGTACAATTAATTACTTATCTTCATTGACAACAGAGCAACAATAACGGGAACATTGGCTTTGATATATTTTATTTCATTCAAGTGTTCTAACTTTTAACGAGCAATAAACTATAGAAACATAATACACTGCACAAAGAAATTAACACAAATAAGTTTGTTTTTTGCACATTGATATTTACATAAATGAGTTGTCATTTTTTAATCTTTTAACTTCATTTGGTTTCTTATAACTAACATTGCAGTACGTTCAACGTTGATTGAAACAAAAACGCCGCCGCGGTGTGTTCTCCTCCATGGAGTTCCAGTGGACCGCAGTGTTTGATCAGTGGAAGACAGTTTTCAAAACACTGTGATCCACCGTGGTCACGAGCGTTAACGATTAGTTTAACCCTTTACCTAACATGAAAAGCAGACGACACTTGCAAAAAAAATATTGAATAACTAATTTTTTTCATTTTTTGTCTCAAAAACATAGGTTTATGACCCCTCGTTGAAACGAGCTCGACGAGCTCGTTCCAACGAGGGGTAATAACCTATGTTTTTGAGACAAAAAATGAAAATATTTTGAAAATTAATTGACGATTTTTGAGAATAGCGCTGGCCGGTTTTGGCCGTTACGTTGGGTAAAGGGTTAATTGCTTTCGCATGTCCGTTTCTCTGCTGATTAATAAATAATAAATACTGTCTTGTGACGTCAACTGGCAAGACAACTGCGTTTGTTACTGGTAGAAGATAATTTATTTTAAATTAAAATTGGAATTTGGAGGAGGCAGACGGCGACTATTGCTGTGGTTTGAAATTGTAAATTGGGAATAGAACAGTCAGTTCCATTTGGTTAAGTACAATAAAGTCCTCGTCACTTTCGAAACTAAACTGTTGTGTTTGCGCGATCGATTTGATCGAGGAAATAAATAAACCAGACTTGACAAAAACAACTAATATTCGCGAAGTTCCCAATTTCACATGTAGGCCAGCACGTGATGAACCGTGTTTTTCTTGGGTGGGAAGTGGGGGCGAAAAAGCCTCCTGCGCCACGAAAGCGCCCACGGCGCACGGCTAATGATCGAAGTGATACCAGTTCACGACATTGAGTCAACTCGGCAAGCCCATCCCCTTTCCTGTCTTACTCTTGTCTGGCTACGCAATTAAAGATTCTTATAAAAAGGATATAGTAAAAAGAAAATATAGTGTTTTTGAATAGGTACCATAAAGTATCTCACTCGTGACTGAAACTAATGATTATTTCACAGGGGGGGGGGGGGGGGGGGGTGGACGGGAGATATTTGCATACAGAAATAAATATCGTTCATCCAATTCTGTAGGGCTTTGTACATACTTTTATACTCTTTGCATTTGCAGATTTTTCAACGTTCCTCTATACATTGTTGTCATTTGTGTTATCAATTGAAATAGCTAAGCCTGTGTGTATGTAAAAATACGTGGGTGAATATAAGGGAGATGCCGAATTAAAATATCTGCGAATGTGCCATTCTAAGAGAGAGTAGGCTTCAGTGGGAAAGAGATAGAGAGAGACAGATATACGTGATGGGGGGGGGGGGGGATAAGAAAAAGTGAAAGGAAATTATAGTACACGAAAGTATACGCAAGTGCATGTGGGCGTATGTCTGCATATTACTCTGTGTGTGTGTGTGTGGGGGGGGGGGGGGGTGTCCGTAAGGGTGTGTATTTTGGTGTGCGTGCATTTGTTTTTGGTTTTTCGGGTTTGTTTTTTTTTTATGAACTACTGTAAAAAAAGACCTCCCTCTGATGAAAATGTGTCTCATAAGCCTTCATATAGGCTGGATTTCATATAGATATTTTGAACATATTCTATGTATATTATGCATGTGTGTTGAAATGTGACACTGAAATAAAATATTATTCTACTGCTACTACATTAAAGAAGTCGGGATTGAAGTGATTAATTAGGTACAGTAGATTAAACTACCACTTGCACAAGGTGTGAAATGACATTTGAGTGGTGCGACAAAGCACAGAGCTGTCCTTCAAACCAACATCTGTTTTAACACCTCTGCACATGACAAGCTTGAGAAAAAATAAGAGACAAATCAATATAATAATTACTTTTTATTAATTCAGTAAGCATAATTATAACCATATGTAAATAAAATCAATAGAAAATAATATTTTATTTTTATTTCCAATAATGACATGGCGATCGACAAGCCAGACCACCATACATCGTAACCCTAGCTCAAACATGCCCCGAAATTTCGTATTATAATTTTTTTGTTTTGTCCCTCCACACGTGTCTTGAACCCCCCAAAATTAAAATAGGTCTTTCAGTCAGGAGATTTTAGTTCCTCTATCGGAGATTTTCTGGCGCCACCCCTGATTTTTGCGCGCAGCCAGCACATCAAAAATTTCAGTGTCTTGGCAGTGTAAGATTCAGTCATCCATACCACTCCTAAATTGTGAAGTAAATAGCCCCCCCTCCCTCCCCATCCCCGAAATGAGGCAATTGGACCCGAGACTCCCATAAACCCACAAATAGGCCTATATCATTGATTGCTTGCCCATCTGCCCCCCCCCCCCCCCATCGCCCCCCCCCCCCCCCCATCTTGGCCAGTTTTCCTTGCTAGTACATGCAGGCGCTTCAGTATATGGATTCCGAAGCGTCTTGGGCTGAAACGTCCCAGGGCCACCACAAGCATTCCTTTTTCGTTAATGTAGTTTATTTAAATTAATTCCACTCTCAACATTTACATTTTAACATTCCACTCTGAACTTAACTTTTAAAATCGTAAATCGGATTCCCTTCCTCCCCAACCCACAATTTATTCAAAGTTCAGTAGCGGTAACATGATTCTTCTCCGTCAATAGCTACAGTTAGGTAAAAGACCGTCGGGGAAATGGCCAGATATTGTACTGGTCAAGTTATAATTTTTTCAATTCATATCCATGATTTCAGTACGGTATAATATTTATTGTTTCGTAATTCCTCGAGTTCTAAATCGATTTTGATGAACAACATTCCGAATCGCAATAGCTTTCAATAACTTTTTCAAATATTGAACTATCTTTTTAATATTTCAAGTAAAAGTAATATTTCACTGACTGTGAAAATATTTGATCAAATTAAGAGCCGGTGACTGAGAGATCAAAAGATAAACCGACGTCAGCCGAACATCCCATCACACAGTTTGACATATTCATGCGATATTAAAAACACAATTTAAACTCCATATTTTGATCGTTTTTTCTGCCATTTTAATGCTTTTTATTATCAAAAAACATGTATGGAGCATACGTATTCAATTTATACTTAAGTGCAATACCTAACAATCACTAAACAACAATTAACTGAAACTATTTTTTGGTGGAAGAATAAACCTGATTACCGCACTTGCAAAAACACAAGTTAATTATAGATAAATTGAAATCACGTGGTGGGGTTTTGAGACCCCACCTCGTAGTGTAATTAGTGGGGTCTCAATTTCTGTGTTCATATGGGCAGCGTACACGACATGTCTGTCGTAACAATTCGTCGCATATGCTAACTATCTCATTATCTAATCCTGTGTTACCAGCGCGTCTACTTGCCATCAACAATCTCAATCTCTGAAACAGAGCGTCAGAATCGCTAAGAAGAAAAGTGGTTTCCACCCCTTTACCAGTCACCGACTCGACGAACTTCTTATGCGAATTCCATATAGGTTTCACCACTTTCGTCCACTTGTAACCTCTGCTGGCTTTAGGTCTTGTCTCTCTGTCATCGTTATTTCTCTTCATGGCGTTGGTCCCAACCAGAAAGTTGCTGTAATTGTAGTAATCCTGTTCCGTGTAACCACTAGGCTTGTCGTAAAGGAGCAATCTGCGCAGTCTGGAAGTTAATTCGTACCTATTCGGGCCGACGGTTAATTCATCATCATCATCATCTATTTCCACTTCTGTGTCGCCCACAAAAGTTCTACCGTCCGAATCCTTATAAAATCCATACAACAGATCTCTCTTACCACCATCCTCGGACGACGCGACGCTATCAGTGGTGATAGTCGAAGCTCTATCATCGCTTTCGCTCAGATCGGTTTCGATTCTCACGGGAACGTAATCCAGTGTAGATTGAAACGAATACTGGTTTGTAAAACTACTGGGCAACAAACCCATTCTCAAAGAACTTTCTTTTAAGGGCCTCAATTCGTCAACGATCTCCTTCTTGCTTCGCTCTTGAACCTCCGTTACGGGTTTAAATATTTTTGTGGTCTCGCGTTTGAGTTCGATCTCTCCAAGACGTCTGCTTCTGTCAGCCAATTGAATGCCCTTCTTGGCACGTTCATATTCATTTAAAAGCTGATCTCGGCGTTTAGCATCCATCTGTAAAAATATTTTTTTTCGTTTTTTAAATTATTAATATTTCCTTTGAGTATGCTAATGTGAGTTATTTATTATTTTCAAAATTAAATGTATAATTATTTTTTATGTTTTAAGTAAATAAAAATCTTCTCTCTTTAATATAATAACTAAAAACCAGTTGAGGAAAAAAACATTTTACATGATAAACCTCTATAAATGCGTTTTGCCTCTGAACGAGTTAAAATCGCATCACAGATTATTCGCTCAATGGCGAACTGGAGAACTTTGAAAAGTTTGAAAGTTTTAGAACATAAGAAACCGGTTTCTGATTTAACGCGTTTGAGAATAATTACATCTGATAATCAAAATCACAAATAAACACATCAGTAATGTAACGCTTTCAAAAACGCGTTTAAATCATATCAATTAATGTTTTGAACTGTTTCCGCTTTCATCCATAGAATAGTTTTTCGGTTAAACTATTTAACTGACAATTGACGCTCATTTGAATAAAAAACCCGTAATACATTTCGTGCGTGACAAATGGCGTTCTCAGTATGTTTATACAGTAGAGAATTTCCAAATAACTTAGTTTTTTTCTGTTGAGTTTGGAAAATCCCACTATGGGTATTCCCCCCACTTATGTCAGAAATGGGAGTGCCCAATAGTTGTCTGTTAAGTTTGGAAAAAATCCACTATGGGTATTCCCCCCACTTAGCCTCAAAAACAATAGCCGATTCTGGGCCACTGGTCCAGAATCGGCAAACCACCTTCTTGATGCTGGCCTAGAACCGGCAAAGCGTTTTTTGCTCGCGTTCGCCAACGATAGATTGAAGGTCTAATCCACGATGGGAACGTAAAACAAAATGTACAATTTCGTACATGTTTCACTTTTTTACATTCGACACGTTCGCCAACGGGTATTTGAACGTTAAAAGTGCGTTCTAGGAGTCTCAAAATAACAGCCGATTCTGGGACACCATGAAAAAACGACATTTTTTGCGAACAAGCGTGCGATTTAACACTGAATCCTACGATGGTAAACGCACCATCTACCATGTACCGTACAGTACATGTACCAAGTGGTCCAGAAACGGCCTTTATTACCTACTACCACTGTCTGATAACCGTAGGACATCAAATTCCGGGGCCAAATCGTCCCGGTCGAATCTTCCCGAGGCCAAAAAAACAAGGCCAAAATCTTCTCAAGGGCGATTCTTCCCGTTCCCGTGTGTAAGTATAGGGCGTATTTGCTTTCATATGGCATTTTGTCAATTACATAAATGTATGGGGAACGCTAAAAAAATCAGTATTCAACCAATAATTTATTAATTTATCATCTCAAATATGAGATCATGGTGAGCCGTGAGCAAACTAATCTTCTAATAGAAACTGCTGTCTGCGAATGCATTGCACTTTAGTCTCGTAATGTGCTCTGTATACTGGCCTCATAGATCGCCAGCTTTTGACTATTGTGAGCACCAAATTGACCAACTTTTTTGTTTTCCGCAATTTTTGATATAATTCAAAAAAGGGTTTGCTGAGTGGTCGGAAAATCTTGCGTTGTTCGATCAGAATTTTGTCTGTGGGAGTCTGCTGTTGGAATTTCACGGAAATGTAACACCACATTCGAAAAAACCTTCGTTACATCAATGCTTCGAATTTCCAACTGTTGGAATTTTTGCCTTAAAAATTTCCACCTACCTTGATTTTTGGACAAATATGTGGGGGGGGGGGGGGGAGGGTGCCACCCCCACCCCCACCCTTAGTTACATCCCTGTATATAACAATAAAGATTGTATGACATGTATTTGTCTGGGGGGAAAGGTGTCCTTATGAAGGCTACCCACCTCCTTCTCACCTTCCCATCATAGCTTTCGGCGCCCTGTTTCCTTGCGTATTTTATCTTTCGGTTCGATCGGGTTTTTTTTTCTTTTTCCCCAAATTAATCACCACCACATCCTTCTCGTTCCACCCTGATTTTATATCCTAAAAATGCTAACAGGCCTGGTGCTGATGCCAACGAAAATTGTGATAATTTTTGCACCCAGCACTCTAAGAATTTTTGTCTAATCATTATTACGAGTCTCTTTTATTCTCGTGATGATCAATTGAACTTGAAACACACAGGTTCAGATTTTGCAACAAAACCATTCAGAGCGTCGAACAAATGATGTGTGCTATTCTCAGCTGGGCTATTTTTTTTTTGTTAACATCTCTCTGTATTCTCGTTGAGTGAGTTTTCATTTATAACCAGTTGGATGTGATGAAGGAGGGGATGGGGGGGGGGGGGGGGGGGGGGGGGGGGTAAACAGATGTCAAAGAGTTTAACCATCGACTCTTGGACAACGCGCTGCTGAACTGTTTCGTTTCGCTCTACTGCCCAAAACCGATTTTTCAGTCAATCACAGAATTCCTTGATGACGGAACGGAATTGATCTGATTAACTCCGGTACCGAATGGATTATTAAAAATGTAAATTACCTTATATTTCAAATGTTTTACATTTCAGTGACCTATACAGTTTCTTTAATATTGTGCAACCTACACATGCGGTGCTGTATATTTGTCAAATACTACGTATATTTTTCACGAAGGATAATGTGGTCATGGTTCCCAATTCGTGAGATTGATTGGAAAAATCGTTTCGTTCGTTGAGCTTTGTTTGCAGCAATAAATATCCGATTTTAAATATCGACTGCAATTCGCCAAATAAACTGCATTGTGGGGTGGCACAAATAGATTCATGAAGATTGCCACCAAAATTAGGTACCTCACCCTCCCAAAATTGGGCACCCTAGGAGCCCAAAAGTGCTGAGTTGCTCCAAATCGCATTTATCAACCGATTTTCGCCAAATAAACTGCATTGTGGGGTGGCACAAATAGATTCATGAAGATTGCCACCAAAATTAGGCTCCTCACCCTCCCAAAATTGGGCACCCTAGGAGCCCAAAAGTGCTGAGTTGCTCTAAATCGTATTTATCAACCGATTTTCGCCAAATAAACTGCATTGTGGGGTGGCACAAATAGATTCATGAAGATTGCCACCAAAATTAGGTACCTCACCCTCTCAAAATTGGGCACCCTAGGAGCCCAAAAGTGCTGAGTTGCTCAAAATCGCATTTATCAACCGATTTTCGCCAAATAAACTGCATTGTAGGGTGGCACAAATAGATTCATGAAGATTGTTACCAAAATTAGGTACCTCACCCTCCCAAATTTGGGCACCCTGGGAGCCCAAAAGTGCTGAGTTGCTCAAAATCGCATTTATCAATCGATTTTCGCCAAATAAACTACATTGTGAGGTGGCACAAATAGATTCATGAAGATTGCCACCAAAATTAGGTACCTCACCCTCCCAAAATTGGGCACCCTAGGAGCCCAAAAGTGCAGAGTTGCTCTAAATCGTATTTATCAACCGATTTTCGCCAAATAAACTGCATTGTGGGGTGGCACAAACAGATTCATGAAGATTGCCACCAAAATTAGGTACCTCACCCTCTCAAAATTGGGCACCCTCGGAGCCCAAAAGTGCAGAGTTGCTCAAAATCGCATTTATCAACCGATTTTCGCCAAATAAACTGCATTGTGGGGTGGCACAAATAGATTCATGAAGATAGCCACCAAAATTAGGTACCTCACCCTCCCAAAATTGGGCATCCTAGGAGCCCAAAAGTGCTGAGTTGCTCAAAATCGCATTTATCAACCGATTTTCGCCAAATAAACTGCATTGTGGGGTGGCACAAATAGATTCATGAAGATTGCCACCAAAATTAGGTACCTCACCCTCCCAAAATTGGGCACCCTAGGAGCCCAAAAGTGCTGAGTTGCTCAAAATCGCATTTATCAACCGATTTTCGCCAAATAAACTGCATTGTGGGGTGGCACAAATAGATTCATGAAGATTGCCACCAAAATTAGGTACCTCACCCTCCCAAGATTGGGCACCCTGGGAGCCCAAAAGTGCTGAGTTGCTCAAAATCGCATTTATCAACCGATTTTCGCCAAATAAACTGCATTGTGGGGTGGCACAAATAGATTCATGAAGATTGCCACCAAAATTAGGCTCCTCACCCTCCCAAAATAGGGCACCCTAGGAGCCCAAAAGTGCTGAGTTCCCCAAAATCGCATTTATCAACCGATTTTCGCCAAATAAACTGCATTGTGGGGTGGCACAAATAGATTCATGAAGATTGCCACCAAAATTAGGTACCTCACCCTCCCAAAATTGGGCACCATAGGAGCCCAAAGGTGCTGAGTTGCTCAAAATCGCATTTATCAACAGATTTTCGCCAAATAAACTGCATTGTGGGGTGGCACAAATAGATTCATGAAGATTGCCACCAAAATTAGGTACCTCACCCTCCCAAAATTGGGCACCCTAGGAGCCCAAAAGTGCTGAGTTGCTCAAAATCGCATTTATCAACCGATTTTCGCCAAATAAACTGCATTGTGGGGTGGCACAAATAGATTCATGAAGATTGCCACCAAAATTAGGCTCCTCACCCCTCCCAAAATTGGGCACCCTAGGAGCCCAAAAGTGCTGAGTTGCTCCAAATCGTATTTATCAGCCGATTTTCGCCAAATAAACTGCATTGTGGGGTGGCGCAAATAGATTCATGAAGATTACCACCAAAATCAGGTTCCTCGCCCTCCCAAAATTGGGCACCCCAGGAGCCCAAACGTGCTGAGTTGTTCCAAATCGTATTTATCAACCGATTTTCGCCAAATAAACTACATTGTGGGGTGGCACAAATAGATTCATGAAGATTGCCTCCAAAATTAGGTACCTCACCCTCCCAAAATTGGGCACCCTAGGAGCCCAAAAGTGCTGAGTTGCTCCAAATCGTATTTATCAACCGATTTTCGCCAAATAAACTGTAATTGTGGGGTGGCACAAATAGATTCCTGAAGATTACCACCAAAATTAGGTACCGGACCCTCCAAAAATTGGACACCCTAGGAGCCCAAAAATGCTGTGTTGCTCCAAATGGCATTTAGCAACTGATTTTCGCCAAATAAACTGCTTTGTGGGGTGGCACAAATAGACTCATGAGGATTGCCACCAAAATTAAGTACCTGACCCTCCAAAAATTGGGCACTCTAGAAGCCCAAAAGTGCTGAGTTGCTCCAAGTCGCATTTATCAACCGATCTTGCCAAATAAACTGCATAAGTTACCCATCTTAAACTTCCCCAAAATATGGAACGAGCTGGAATCTGAACTACGTAACATTAATAATTGGATCAAGTTTTGAAAAAAAATTAATATCAAAGCTTTCATCTTCATTTCCCGTTAATGTCCAATATAACAATCCATATTGCCCATATTGTCAGATTGGAACCTACTGAGGTGATTGTCTTTTTGACCTAATGTTTATCAGTGGGTTGACTAGACCATCGCCTCAGTAGCCACCTGCTTTGTTCACTACTCTACTCTATGAATTGACTTGACAAACAATGTACGGGATAAAGTTCGCCAAATGTGGGCAGCTTAGATATATAATTAACCAGCTATACTTGACCGTATCCTTATTCTACTAATGTGAAATGCCAGGGGATACAAGAAATGATCCCAAATGTAAAGTAATAATGTGTATTGCGATACCCGTGATATGATACCCATAGATAACAAATTTAGGCCTTGTGAGCACCTTAGATTACTTTCGTTATCTTGTCTGGTTATCTCGTCCACAAATGAGTTTGGCTTACTGCCAAGTCAGCAGACGCACGAAAGTACCGATCTCCACCAAACACATCAACCTTCTCACCACCAACCCCACCTTCCCCCACGGTTGTTACTTAACGTGAAAGAAAAACACTAAAATCTCTAAATGAACATTTACAGTCGGTTGCAGCGATGAAATATTTTTGAAACGGGAGATAACAGGTAGACAGCCATTCTGGCTATGTTATTTCCCTGCGGTACATATTCATGTGTCACTGTGATTAGAAATATATTACAATTGTAATGTTTTATATACTGTAAATACACAAACAATATCAATGCTAGTTGATGGAGTGATTCTTGTAACACAGGTATGACGTACGGACAGGCTCATAAATCCATGAATTAGGCATACTGTTAGATAATATAGCACGATGCTCAAAGAATGTAGCATGATTTCTAAATAATATAGCATGATGGTTAATTATTTAAGCATCGTTCTTAATTATTCAGGCATTATGCTTAATTATTTAGGCAGCATTCATGAAATCATACCAAACAATATAGCATCATGCTCAATAATTAATTAGAGTACCATGCTAAAATAAAATGTATGACCCTCCAGTACGCGGACTTGATTTCAGCATCATGCTATGTTATTTATGTAGCATTTGTGAAATCATACCAAATAGTACAGCATCATGCTTAAATAATTGGTCATCATGCTCAATTAAAGTGCATGATCCTCCCGCAATTTAGCATCATGCAAAAATAATTCAGGATCATGCTATATTGTTTATGCAGCATTCGTTAAATTGCGCAAAATAATATAGCGTGATACTTAAATAATTTGGCATCATGCTCAATTAAAGTGCATGATCCTCCCGTAATTCAGCATCATGCTACATTAATTCAGCATCATGCTACATTATTTATGCAGAATTCGTCAAATCGCGCAAAATAAAATAGCATGATGCTTAAATAATTAAGCACCATGCTAACTTAATATGCCCGATCCTCCCGTAATTCAGCATCATGCGAAATTAATTCAGCATCATGCTATATTATTTCTGCAGTATTCATAAAATAGTGAAAAATAAGAAAGCATCATGCTCAAATAGTTAAGCATCATGCCGAATTAAAATGCATGAACCTCTCGTAATTCAGGATCATGCTTAATTAATCAGGCATCATTGTGTATTATTTATTTAGCATTCGTGAAAGCGTGCAAAATAATTTAGCATTTTGCTTAATTAATTCACATCATGCTCAAATAATTAAGCATGGTGTTAAATTAATTCAACATCATGCTAAAATAATTCAGCATCATGCTAAATTAATTCAGCATCATGCTGAAATCCTGTCAATCAACACATTCCGCTAACCAAACAGTGGCGCCGATACATACGCGCTGGGTGACTGGTCGGATCGGAATAATGGAGCATGACCAAAAAACAATTATATGTTACGAATCTTTTCACTGGATTCTCTTTTAATGATACAAAATAAATTAGAAATTAAACACCGAGAATTAGAGCAGTTCTTGTTTACGTTTGTAAACAAGTTCCGTTTTACTGTTGAAATATGACTCGTTAATTAAAGTCTGGGGAGTGTGTGCTCTAAAGTGAGAATGAAAGGTAAGAATTGTTTGATAAACTTGACATTGCACCTGCGTGGTGACCATGGAATAGTCACAGAGACTGAAAGCACCTTTATAGACCAATAAATAAATGTAAATCTGAAAATCCACAGGCATCAGAAACCATCGTCAAAGACCGATTTTTTTTTTGTATAGCCCCCTCACTCGCTATCTTAGCCACTTATGAGTTTTGTTACCCGCAAGGATGAAGGTCCACTTTACACAACCAGCAGTATAGCACGTGTGAGTCATGCTTGGCCACCCGGAGCTTTGTCGGAACAGCTAGAGTTAAATCACCATAGGAACCGGAGCTTTTGGCGGAGCAACTCTTTCCCGTGCCCTATCCGTCTTTATCCTGCAATTGGTGTACGTCCTGCATATATAGTATGCTAAGGTATGCATAGTGATGCATATACACGCAGGTCTGTGGGTATATAGTATGACTATGTGATGGAATATCGATGGGGGAAGGCGGTGTTCTTGAAAGTTTTCCCCGTGAAACGGTTGATGTTGCTATTGACATCGCGACGCCACGATGCGCTCGCGACTTCATAGAAACGTTGGCCGCTTTTTACTTCGAGTCAGGTGTGTCAGGTTTCTCGAACTGGTCTGATATGGCAGTAGCCGTATATGCCCCATACAGATCCCCCTTTAGCCCTTGGTACCACTAATTGATCAAATGCTTTGACCTGTATAGGCAGTACGTTATGCTAGTCCAGGTGGTATCGTGGGGTGGGTGAAGATAATGCATGGTCGTCCAGTGCGGTATGGCGAGGTTGTCCTTGGTTGTTTAGAACTGTAGTGTAGTCAGGATGCTATATACCCCTGTTAATCCTTGGTACAACTTATCGACCTAATGCTTCGTATATTTCTGTAGCTGGTAGTACATAATGCGAGCCTAGGCAGTATTGTGGTGGGGGTAATGCATGGTTGTCTAGTGTGGAAGTACAGGTTGTGCGGTTTGCATCGCTACTGGTCCAATTTTAGCCTTTTGTTCCATTATTTATCTAGGGTGGTCTCCTGGTCCACAGAGTGTATAGGTAGTACGTTTTGCAAGGCCGAGCGGTATTGTGACGTGAGGTGGGGTAATGCAGGGTGGTTGTCTAGTGTGGTGGTATAGGATGCACGGTCTATATCACTGTTGGTCTACTATTAGTCCTTAATACCGCTATCTATCTAAGGCTTTATATTATCCTATAACTGGTAGGGGTAGTACCTAATGCAAGGTCAAGCAGTATTGTGGGGAGGGTGGGGGAGGGGGTGGGGGTTAATGCATGGATGTATAAAGTAGTAGTGTATGATGCAGGGTTGGGGCGAATACATTGTAAATGTATTGAATACGAATACGAATACTTTGAAATTTTATGAATACGAATACGAATACACAAATTTCAAATGTATTTGAATACGAATACGAATACTTTACAATGTATCATGAATACAAATATGAATACTTGAATACTTTTTAAAATTATTTCTTGTAAATGGATGATAATTTGATCATTCTTATTGGGATTAAGGGTATAAGGGATTATAGGTGAAGAATTAGTTTTTCAACACTTCTATGTAAAAATTACAGAATTTTTCAGGATTTTTTTTTCTTCTAAACTGCATCTTATGACCCCAAAGTAGGGTCATAAGATGCAGTTTGGAAGGAAAAAATGGAAAAATAAAATCATTAAATAGGGAACTGTGAGAAATTAACACAATTTTGGGGGTATTTTTAAAAGTTTTTTTTCTTCTAAACTGCATTTTATGCCCCCCAATAATGTCTATTAATCGTGGCTAATTGTGGCCTCTTTGCTTCATGTCTTTTATGAATATTTAAACATACATTGCTGGTGAGAATAAAAAAACTGGCCAGTGCTATTCACAAAAATCAATTAAGCAATTACTGCACTATTGGAAAAATGTGGTAATTCAAGCACAATAATTTTATAGATCTATCAGTCTTCACCTTATTTTTACTATTACTGTAGAAAAATATTAGATTAGTATTAATTGGATAATGGAGTTGTTTAGGGATTAAAAATCAATACTTTGGCCAGACCGATATCCTTTGTCCTAAGAATAATCTGTACAATTACAATGTTCAGTTTACAGTGAAACAAACAAGCTGTTTGAAACAGCCATTAAAGTGAATTAGCCTGTTGCTGTTAAAAAGCACTTCAAAAGTATTAGTTTAATTCTTCACTACTTTCTAATAGAGATAATCACAATATTTTTTTTACAAATACTGTATACGTGTGTATTAAAAACAAGAAAAGTATTCAAAAAGTATTCATGAATACACCTCAAATTTGACTGTATTCGAATACGAATACGAATACTTTAAAATTGCATGAATACTGAATACATTCGAATACTTGAAAAAATGTATTGAATACCGAATACGAATACCCCAACCCTGATATGATGTAAGGTCTATATTCCGGATTCAGTGGTAGCCCATAGTATTATTGATCCACCTACTCGTTATACTGTCCTAAGTAAGTACGGATACTACGTAATGCTAAACCACGCAGTGTTATGCTTGGTTGTCTGGTAGAGTAGTATAGGAGAAACTCTTTGTATCCCATATGCCTATTGTTAGCCCTTAGTACAAATATCTATCTTAGGTGTTCTAGTGCTGGCCCACAATTGGTACAAGTAGTTTACTAATGCTAGGCCCAGGGGTATTGTTGGGGTTATGGGCAAAGCTTGGATTCTGGACCTTTACATCTCTAAGATCATTACTGTTGACTTACCAAAAGTCACCGTGATCTGTCCTATGATCGACTTTATTTACCGGACACTATAGTTTTCTGCCGCGCCTACTGAAAAATAGGAAAGTCGTGATAGTTACATCAGATCGCTCGAGCGACTCAAATCTCATCGAGCCAATGAAATATAGAGCAATTGCTCGAACGAGTGACTCTACTTACTGCTCTACGACTCATCTCGGTATTTGAGGACACATAGTATTGTACTATTTGAGGATAACTTTTGAAGATACTTTTTGAAGATACCTGTTGACGATACCCTTTATAGGATACCTTTTGCAGGATATCTATCTGATGATAGTTATGGTTTCTAGTACCTGTTTGATCCGTCTTTCTAGACCACCCACACCTTTCCAAGCTCCAAGGCCACCAGTTGTCCATGGTCACCACCATCTGTCGTGAGGAGTAGGAGATGTTATTTTCGACCCCTATCAGGTGAACCCCGGCTGGTGGATCCTGGAATTGACGTCATACCGCAATGTATTATGGGTATCACGTAGTTATCATGGTAGGCCCGGTGAGCAGCCATGGTTTGGCGTCATTGAAATGGTGGTGGGTGATGTGAGTGCGCATGTTTGTGGGGGGTGATACTTGTTTCCGTCGACCATTTTGTATGCAGGAGGCTGCCATCTTTGATTCTATGATGACACGTGGTTGCTATGTTACCCAAAAGCGTCTTATAGGATAGGGGTATGTTCGAAGGGTATGTTCGATTGCACAAGAGTAATTTCCCGATTCGCAGAATTACCCAAAATGAGCCCGAGAATGCCCGTAAATCACCGGAAAGTACCCTTTTTTAACCGAAACGCACCTGTTTAGACTAGCACGTAGGGCTATAGACCTTTTAAAGGTCGTGTTCGATTCATCTGGAGTATTGTTTTTGAAACGATTTCCTTAATAATTACCCAAATAAACCTGACAATCCCTCCAAAGCACCAAAATCCACCGCAAACTACCGAAACCGACTTAGTAAAGCTTCATTTTGGACAGGAATATTTTATGTAGGCTCGAATTTTGTTATTCCGGGTCAAAATCCTCGTTTCTCCGACCTGCTTCCATAGAGTGCTTTTCCGTTCTTCTGGAGTATGACTTGCTCTCTTCCGTCTGTTTTGTTACTACTTCTGATAAAATAACCAATCAGATCACGTCCATCATCTTCTTCGTTCCAACGATTATGATCTACGTACACAATGTGCGAATAGCACATGCAGCACATCAGCACATGCGAAATGTGCCAATATCTGGTTGTGTGCAAGTGCACAATGTGCGCACAAGACATACAGCACATGCGCATATACGGGTATTTGTGGACCAATGAGGGCCAGTGTTTGGGGACTAGTGAGGACCAGGCTTTGGGACTAGTGGGGACCAGGCTTTGGGAACTAGTGTGGGACCAAGGTTTGAGGACCAGTGTCAGAAATAATTTTGTCTAACCACCGTCTTAACTCAGTACTAATGTTTCTGCTACCAACGGCGTTACCGTTTGCAACCAAGGTCTTGACTTATTCCGCCACTCTGCTAAATCCACCACTACTACTATGAGATGTGATTGTACACAATGCGCAAATAGCACATGTACCACATCAGCACATGCAAAGTGTACCAATATGTGCCTGTGTGCAAGTGCACAATGTGCTCTCAACACATGCAGCACATACGCACATACAAGTATTTGAGGACCAGCAAAGGCCATCCTTTGGGGACAAGTGAGGACCAGACCTTGGGGACTAGTGGGGACCAGTGTGAGGATTAGTGACTACTATGAGATGTGATCGTACACAATGTGCAAATAGCACATGTAGCACATGCAAAATGTGCCTGTGTGCAAGTGCACGATGTGCACACAAGACACGCAGCACATGCGCACATACGGATATTTGGGGACCAGTGTTTGGGGACTTGTGAGGACCAGGCTTTGGGGACTAGTGTGGGCCAGTGTTTGGGGACTAGTGAGGAGTGCACAATGTGCGCACAAAACATGCAGCACATGCGCACATACGGATATTTGATGACCAGTGTTTGAGGGCAAGTGAGGACCAGGCTTTGGCGACTTGTGGGGACCAAGGCGTGGGAACCAAGGCTTGGGGACAAAGGTTTGAGGGCCAGGGTCAGAAATAGTCCTCAGCCACTCGTCCTCACTAGTCCTCAAACACTGGTCCTCAAATACCCATATGTGCGCACGTGCTGCATGTTTTGTGCGCACATTGTGCCTTGCACATAGGCACATATTGGCAAATTTTGCATGTGCTACGTGTGTTATTTGCACAGTGTGTACAATCACATATCATAGTAGTCACTAGTCCTCACATTGGTCCTCACTAGTCTCCAAAGCCTGGTCCTCACTAGTCCTCAAACACTGGTTCTCAAATACCAGTATGTGCGCATGTGCTGCATGTTTTGTGCGCACATTGTGTACTTGCACACAGGCACATATTGGTACATTTTGCATGTGCTACATGTGCTATTTGCACATTGCGTACAATCACATCTCATAGTAGTCACTAGTCCTCACAATGGTCCTCACTAGTCCCTAAAGCCTAGTCTTCACTAGTCCCTAAACACTGGTCCTCACTGGCCCTCAAATACCCGTATTTGCGCATGTGCTGCATGTTTTGTGAGCACATTGCGCACTTGCACACAGGCACATATTGGAACATTTTGCATGTGCTGATGCGCCGCTACATATGCTATTTGCACATTGTGTACAAGCACATCTCATAGTAGTAGTGATGGATTCAGCAGAGTGGTGGAATAAGCCAAGACCTTGGTTGCAAACGGTAACACTATTAGTAGGAGAAACTTTAGTACTGAGTTAAGTGACGATGGTTAGACATTATTTCTGACACTGGTCCTCAGACCTTGGTACCCATGCCTTGGTCCCCAAAGCCTGGTCCTCACTAGTCCCCAAAGCCTGGTCCTCACTAGTCCCCAAACACTGGCCTTTGCTGGTCCTCGAATACTCGTATGTGCGTATGTGCTGCATGTTTTGAGAGCACACTGTGCACTTGAATACAGGCTCATATTGGTACATTTTGCATGTGCTGGTGTGCTACATGTGCTATTTGCACATTGTGTACACTCACATTTCATAGTAGTAGTGATGGATTTAGCAGAGTGGCGGAATAAGTCAAGACCTTGGTTACAACGGTAACACTGTTGGTAGCAGAAACTTTGGTACTGGGTTAAGACGGTGGTTAGACAATATTTCTGACACTGGTCCTCAAACCTTGGTACCCATGCCTTGGTCCCCAAAGCCTGGTCCCCACTAGTCCCCAAAGCCTGGTCCTCGCTAGTCCCCAAACACTGGTCCCCACTAGTCCACAAATACCCGTATGTGCGCATGTGCTGCATGTCTTGTGCGCACATTGTGCACTTGCACACAGCCACATATTGGCACATTTTGCATGTGCTGCATGTACTATTCGCACATTGTGTACGTTGATCACAATCGTTGGAACGAAGAAGATGATGGACGGGAGCTAAGGTTAATAGAGCAATTTGATTGGTTGTTTAATCCTGGAGAAGTAATCTGATTGGTTCCTTTATCAGAAGTAGTAACAAAACAGACGGACGAAAGCGAGTCATACTCCAGAAGAACGGAATAGTACTCTATGGAAGCAGGTCGGAGAAACGAGGATTTTGACCCGGAATAACAAAATTCGAGCCTTCATAAAACATCCCTGTCCAAAATGAGGCTTTACCAAGTCGGTTTCGGTAGTTTGCGGTGGATTTCGGTGCTTTGGAGGGATTGTCGGGTTTATTTAGGTAATTATTTAAGGAAGTCGTTCCAAAAAATACTCCAGTTGAATGGAACACGACCTTTCAAGGGTCTATAGCACTACGTGTTACCCCAGGCCGGTGCGTTTCGATTAAAAAGGGAACTTTTCGGTGATTTACGGGTATTCTCGGGCTCATTTGGGTAATTCTCCGAATCGGCAAATTACTCTTCAACAAGCGAACATACCATCCGAACATACCCCTAACCTATAAGATGCATTTGGGTAACATAGCAACCATGTGCCACCATAGAAACAATGATGACGGCCTCCTGCGAACAAAATGGACGACGGAAACAAATATCACCCTAACAACACGAGCTGCGCATGCGCACTCACATCACCCGTCACCATGAATGACAATGGCGTAACAACATGGCTGCTCACCTGGGCTACCATGACAACCACGTGATACCCATAATACATTGCTGTATGATGTCACTTCCGGGGTCCACCAGCTGGGGTCTACCTGATAGGGGCCGAAAACCACATCTCCTACTTCTGTCGTGTGATCCAATACTATTGTATTTACCCGATACTACAGTCTTCTATCACCCTTGCAGTCTTTTGCCATTACTACCTCGTACAATTGCTATTGACTTGTGGCACTACTACAAGCTTAATGGCTACCCCCCCCCCCCCCCCCCCCCCCCCAGGCCTGGCATTCTGAAAAATGCAGGAGGGCAAAAAATCGCTCTCCTCAATCAGCTTAGGAGAGCAATTAGCTTTACACAGCATTTTAAGTATCCAGTTGAACTAACTCATTGAAACTGAAACCAACAGACTACATCAGTGATTTTATTAACTTTACTAAGGTAAAGCGAAATCTCTTAGACATCTTGATGTCTCACTCAACAACCGAACACACACTTGACAAGACCTGTGTGTGTACCCAGACCTGTTGTCCAAGAAAGTCATACGCCTACCACTACCACCTTCAACCCCCTGGGGGTTGAAGGTGGTAGTGGTAGGCGTATGACTTTCTTGGACAACAGGGTCTGCTTGAATCTAGAGTCAGATCCTGGTGCAAGTGCTTCAGGTGACAGGACAGTAGTAATGGTAGTATATTATAGTGTCAATATTCCTTGAATAATTACCCCTCAAACTGTGATGTCAGTTGTTGAACTTGAAACTGACAGAAAAAAATATATTGCTGTGACCCATTTTGCTTCAAATGATTGCAACTGTGTTTGGGTATGGTTGCAGCCATTACCTTTTACCACTAAACCACTTTCAAAATGAAATTACGTGATGTTATGTGACTTCGAAGTTAAATTACATTTTTGCTTTACAACAAAAATTTAATGTGAGCATAATACATGTAATGTCAATCATCCCAGACCAAAATATTTAGGAGGGCATTTTTTCGCTCTCCTTAATTCTTCCAGGAGGGCAGTAAGGAGAGCTAAAAAATCGCTTTCCTGAAATTGCCAAGCCTGCCCCCCCCCCCTCCCCCGATTCTGTCTTGATATCTGCCTTTGACCAAATCTAGACTCAATCAGATCACTCCATTTATTCAAGCCTGTATCAGTGTATACAATGGCTTGACCTAGTGCAAGCTAGGGTACCTTGCATATAAGAAACTGTATGATTATCGTATCGAGATGTGCTCGTGTGTTAGTACATATTGTTTTGAACTCTGTAAAATAGGCCTGCTACAGAGGCGGCGGAAGCTCCAAAAAAGTGGGGAGTCAGACCAAAAAGCGGGGGTCACACCTTTATAGGTACCATTAGGGTGTAGGCTGGAAAATAATTTTTCTTCTGGGCGGGGGAGGGGGGGGGGCAGTAGTTGCGGGGCGGCTTATTCGTGCAAAATATATAAATTTATATACGCTACCCCTCACCCTTATTCACACCCTATTTAAGACACTAACCTCAGCGACCTCAACCTCAACCTTATTGTTATTATTTTGCGATATTGGATATTGACCGATCCATAGTGAATCATGTGGCATCAGGTGTCTTCGTATTACATCGGCTGTCTTCGGGTGTTACCACAGATTAGGGTAGTGGTGGTGGATTTATTTTTTTCGTTTTTGATTTAAGAGTAGCATTCGCCTTTATATATCTTACATTTTGGTACACACTACAACCTATATGGCGCACCCCCCCCCCCCCCCCCCCCCCAATTCGTATACTATGGATTGAATTGAATTGAACTAGTTCTTTGCCTTTGAATGCAAAATTATATTTTGCAAAATCACAGGGTAAAAGTAAACGAGAAAAGAAATACAGTATATATGAATCCAATGAGAATTGATGAGAAAGAAATGTGTTGTGTCTATAGGGGTTATGTACATTATGTCAGAAAATGCCGTTTGTGTACCTATAATTGGTGAAAAAAGTGTGTGTGTGGGGGGGGGGGGGCGTGCCCCTCCCAGGCGCGGATCCAGGATTTTATAAGGGGGGGGGGGGGGTGCTATTGTTGGTCGGCAAGCGCCGAAGGCGCGCAGCGTGACGGCGCTCTGCGCCGTCCTTGCGAGCGCCCAAGGCGCGAAGCAATTAGCGGGGGGTCTGGGGTCGTCCCCCAGAAAAAAAATTTTGAATTAGGAACCCATCAGATGCTATCTGAGACGTATCCTGGTCATATATTTGTCCTTTCTCTTAAACCTATTTTCTGCCGATTTGGCTTGAAATTTGGTAAAAACAATTATGGTACTGACACTGCCCAATGAAAAACAAAATAATCATTCGAAATTGTTACCTGCCAAGAAGCAAATATAATCACCCCCTGAATTTTGCATCAAATTAACTGAAATGCGGGGATTGCCAGGAAGAAACATAATAATTTTCACCATGACATACCTGTTGTACGCAGGGGCGACAGAAGTTCCAAGAAGTATGAGTGTGTGTAGGTGGGTGAATGTGTGGATGGGTTGGTGCCACTGGGTGAGTGGCCGAGGGGGGGGGGGGAGGGGTCACATTCCTTCTGGTCAACTTTGAGATGCATATACTATTTAAATGTTAAACGCCCCAAAGGCAGATTTAGACGGGGGCGCACATGGCGTGCGCCCCCTCTATTTTCTCAGAAATCATTTCTGAGAAAATAGAGGGGCGCATGCCGCGTGCGTCCCCGTCTATTAATCAGATATAAAAAGTATATGTCGTTGAAAATTATTTTGTTAGAATTAACTGGAGCGTGCCAAAGGCAAAGGCACGCCCCAGTAATTCTAATAAAATAATTGAAGCCAGTAACTATAAATTAATAGTATGTGCACACTTGCATCACAACAGTTTGTGACCATATAAGTATAGAGGGCGACGTCCCTCTATTTTAAAATCCTGGATCCGCTTCTGAAACACCCAAGTCCTGTCTCAGTTTGTGCGCTTCAATCGTGCTATGTGAACGCACAAACTTGTACACTGTGTAAATACATTGTTCCATCAACTGATCTTAACTGGTAAGTAGCTTAATTATTTTATTCATGTTATCGAAGAAATAAGTCTGGATAATAGATGTCCTGTTGCTCTGTAACATTAAATTGCTTCACTTTACTAGAGAATGCCTGTAGGCATTATCCAGCAAGTTCAACTGTTGCGACAATTTAATATTTAACAAAGAGCATTTAACATTGGTGAATCATTCACCAATGTTAAATGCTCTTTGTTAAATATTAAATTGTCCCATTCAATCATCTGTCATAGTGTAAAACTATTGCTGAAGGCGAACGTCACTATAGCATCACTGATTAAGCTGAACAAAGATATATTCACGAACAGAGCTGATAAACGTGGAAACTTTGTCCATAAGACCGTAAATATATGGATGACATTGGAATCAGCTCGTCAACTGATTCAAAATGCCATCCATTTTGGGAAAATCTGTGATTGGTAAACTGGTTAAATTCCAGGCTCATTCTTATAACAATTACATTTTATTGAAATTAAATCTTCAAGATAGATTATTGGAGGCTGGATCGGAAATACAGTAATCGCGTATGCTTATTACAGTAATACTTGTGATTGGGATGAAGTTCTCACTCTTCAGAATGTCTGCAAATTCAAATTTTTTTGGATGACTGTGAGTAGTGAGTAGGCGTGTGTGTGTGTGTGTGTTGGGGGGGGGGGGGGGGGGGTGCTCGAGCACCAACTATCGCTTGAAGAATCTACGAATAAAGGCCTAAATTTCATAACCAAGGTTTTCAGACACCCTTACAGTAAGAACCTCAGTTATTTGGTATTTAAATATCCTGTTCGCTTTCATTCACTGGAATTGAAAAACAAGATAAAACAACAGTAAACACGGTAGAATGAGTTTTAATTGTCCCATTTATTCGCTATAACATTGTTACATACGACAGTTTTAAACTTTATTCAAAGTCAAAAACACAGCCTTTTAGATTCGTAACAAGGTCGCTGCTCATCATGTGCTTTTAATTGGAGGACAAATCGCCCCTATTACGTTCGGCCAGGCAATCGTTGAGCTAACGCGAAGAACATCCATGTCACTAGTTCGTGCCGATGCGTGTTACTGAAATTCACCTGTTGGAGTTCATATAATTACAGGAGAAGTAGATTACCACTAAACCACTGCGGAAGGGAGCAATTATTTTCAAGTTTAAGGGAGTAGTAGAAGCGCTAGCGGTATTTAAAAAAATGCCAGCGGTACCTTAACTTTTACTTATAAATGTAAGTATATATTGGGTGTGAAATGCACCCCACAGCCGGTGAAAGTAGAAATTTCATGAGGGGGTTAACCTTCCTCACTCCCAATTTTTTTTTTTAAAATTCCCAAACCATCTTGTGACTCGCAGCCCCCTTCCCACCCATGCGACGCATGGATGCCCCAAACCAGTGCCCCTTCGTCTTCCTGCCTTAATAACTTACGAGTTTCAGTGCCGAGAAGAGAGAGAGAGAGAGAGAGAGAGAGAGAGAGAGAGAGAGAGAGAGAGAGAGAGAGAGAGAGAGAGAGAGAGAGATAGAGAGAAAGGAAGAGAGAGAGAGAGAGAGAGAGAGAGAGAGAGAGAGTGTGTGTGTGTGTGTGTGTGTGTGTTTGTCTTACCAACTTGACGAGGTAACTAGACAAAAGAGTTTGCGTGTTTCGCCTTACCGAGGTACAAAAGACAAAAGAAACCTTTACCTCGGTTGTTTTCCCAGAATGTACCGGCAAAACGAGGTTGAAACCGTTAGTCTACACAAAGGACAGACAATGGGGTACCTCGGTATGTAAGGAAAACAAGACTGTGTGTGTGTGTGTGTGTGTGTGTGTGTGTGTGTGTGTGTGTGTGTGTGTGTGTGTGTGTGTGTGTGTGGTGTGCGTTTGTCTTACCAACTTGACGAGGTAACTAGACAAAACAGTTTGCGTGTTTCGCCTTACCGAGGTACAAAAGACAAAAGAAACCCTTTACCTCGGTTGTTTTCCCAGAACTGTACCGGCAAAACGAGGTTGAAACCGTTAGTCCACACAAAGGACAGACAATGGGGTACCTCGGTATGTAGGGAAAACAAGACTGTGTGTGTGTGTGTGTGTGTGTGTTTGAGGTTAAAAAATCGCACTGGCACAGACATTTCCTACTGAAACGTTTTTTTTTCTTTTAATATGCCGCCGAAAAATTGTTTTCCTTTACTGAACCCTGATTGGTTTCAAACATGACAAAAAAGTACATAAAATTGATTTAAACTAAGTGATGAGCTTAGGAACTGGTTAAACTGACTGGCAAAAATTGATGTTATTCATTGATGGGCTCTAATTTAGTCCTTACAAGGATGTTACGCAAGCTTTTGTTTTTCTTATAGGCGATGACAGGTCGAAGATTCAAAGGTTCATTTTAATTTAGCATTGGTAAAATTGAATTCATCTTTTAACATTTTTGCTAACATCAGGTTCATACAATGATTGGTATTTGTTTGATTATGTCAATAATACGCTAGTGTGGGGTCTCTTTCATTGCGAGATCATTGCCACTGGTTTAATTGCTGGAAAAAACACTAATCATACAGCTTCTGATTACATATGGGAGCTGCCTTGCTAATTTTTTAATGTTTTTTGCGCAGTTTCACTAAACATGAGCTATTATCTGGGTGAAATTTACACTTGATGGGTGTTTCCAAATTGGTTCGCTATCCATGTACTATTTCTGTGTTTTGCACCAGGCTACTTGACAACCTCAAGCAAAATATAATTTGCCCACGCATATAAGATCATGTTTGACTCAATTTATTAGAATGGGTCGATATGCATAGGAGCGAAATTTTGGATCAAAAGATATATCCGACTTTCCCATGCACATGTCTGAAATTTGTAAAAAAAACTTTTGCCATCGTGAAAACGCACACGCTTTCCTGACGTATTCTTTCAAACGTTATTGTGGAATAAATAGTTGAAACACATTTTCACTGATCTCTGTTATTTGAGTACGCTTTCCTTTATCATTTTACCACAATAAGTGCAGAATATCGAATCACACAAATGGACGCCCTTCTCCAATGGTGAGCTGATGCATAAACCACAAGATTGCTTTTGACTGCTCCACAGATAAATAGCTTATTTTTGGTATGGCCAGGGTTAAACAGCAGTACTACATCACTGGCGGAGAAGGCTCTTTATATATTTCTATACTACTCAAAGTTTGCTAAGCACCAAATATTCAAAAATTTGCAAGACGTGACGTGGGGGTGGGTGGGTCTCTTGAGGGCGCCAAAAAATATGCATTTCCAACTTGTGCAATTTTTGGAATTTTTTAAAAATATATCAATATATCAGCTAATATATACCATCATTTGTGTTTCAAACCTTAAAGATGATGTTGTACATCACACTCTTAACATAAATACGACATCAGGAGACTTCAAATGTGAGAATATTGGGCTTAATCTGGGAAAATGTCACACGTTAGTAGGGGGTGGGTGTCTTGTTCGAAATGTAGAAAATGTGCAGACAATATTTTGGGAAAATTCTCTCTGATGCACTAAATTCTACCCAAGTTATTTATTTATTAATAGCATTTGTATGGATAGAAGAGGAAAGTAGCAAACACCTGAGAATACTGACAAAACAATTCAAATGAAAATTTGTTCCCGTATATGTACACCTGCTCTGGCCAAGCCTGATAATGAACAGCTTGTCATTTGTAGACTGAGGGCCCACAGCAGCCCACAGAGGTTTAAATTGGTGGTACCAGTTAAAGAACATTATGAAACC